>VXAD01010498.1:68963-124819 GCA_013399195.1 Dicrurus megarhynchus
GGCCGCGGCTGCCGCCCGACTGCCGCCCCGCCTCGCCGGCCCCACCCCTCCAGGCCCCGCCCTTCCCGGCTCGGCCGCGCCCCGCCTGCCTCACTGGCCGCGCCCCTCCTGTCCTGCCACGCCCTCGCCGTGCCGTGGACACGCCGCTGGTCACAGGCGGGGAGGCTGCGGGGCTGGGCTAGGCCTGGCCGTGTAGGGGACTTGTACCCGGCCCCGCCGGGACCCCCTCCCCTTAAGAGACGGGGCACGTCCCGGATGTGGCCCCCTCGCCCGGGAAGAGCCCCTCAGCCGAGGGCCGCCTAGGCCGGGGTGTCCCCTCAGCCAGAAGCCCCCAACCAGCGCCCGTTGCGGCAGGGTCCCTTCTCAGCCAGGGCTTGCGTTGTCCTAAGCCAGGAGCCCCTCAGTCAGTACCCATCCCAGGCAGGGGCTCCTGTCAGTCAGGATCTCTATCAGGATCTCTCCTCAGCCAGGAGCCCCCTTCAGCCAGGACCTTCACGCAGCTAAGAGCCCCCAGTCAGCTCCCACCTAAGGAAGGGTTTACCTTCAGCCAGGATCACCCCTCAGCCAGGAGCCCCCCTTGGTAGCTGGGTTTGAGGTGGGTGTGAGAGCTGAGGTGGGGTGTCCATGCTCCATTGTCATGTTTGCTCTTAGTGCCTGCACAACCAGACAGGCAGAGACATCATTCCTGTGTATTTCCACCACTCCCATGGCCACTGCCACTGGAATCAGTCGGTTCAGAGTAGCTCGAGCACCTCAGACCAGAGCACAGCTCAGAACAGTGGGTGCAATTTAGATATAAACATGCAGATACTTTTTCAACTGGATAACACAAATCCAGTGGGTTTTCTCTTCACATGAGCCTATTTATTTTGCTGTGATTCACGGATCTCAGCATAGCAATTAGCTCATGCTGGGTGCAGATTACACGCCAGGTATGCACCGTGCACATCCCGGCATTTGGGAGCACAGTGCAGCCGCTGAACAAATGAAACACTAAAAAGTAAGAAAACCAGGAAAGTTCATTCAAAATCAATGCCACAGCCATAAAAGCTGGAAATTAATCCTTTGAAAGCTTTCTGGTTCAAATTGCAAATTTTGCCGCCCAGTCCTCAAATTGTTTTTCTCTTAATCAGAGGCTGAATTTCCACTGCAAATCTCTTCTGACATCTACAGTGTTTTAGGAGTGTCTTGAAGGCTCCAGCTGTGCCCAGCGGGCTGAAGTCCTTAAGGAGCAGCGGGGCTGCAAAAAAACCTGAGTCCTGAGAAGGTATAGCCTTGCCACTGTTTGCAAATAAAGAGGTGTGACTCAAATACTGCTTTCCTTTCTGTAGGAGGAAGTGAAGAAGCCGGTGCCTGCAGAGCCTAAAGAATGTTTGCTGAGTCGTAAAACAATGGATTTTTGTTCCCACTGCTGTGTCCCTGTGTTCACCTCAGTCTGGACAAACATGGCGTGTTAGAAGTGTCAGATTTCAACACTGAATTTTGCAACGGTAAATAACAGCAAGTGAAACCACCAAGAAACCTGCTCATAACAAATACCAGTAACTTCTGCAACCAGGTATTTTCCATTTCTTAGAGACTCCTCTACCATTAAGGCCTGTTAGTCTGATACCAAAAAAAAGCAAGAATGCTTCCAAAGAAGTCAGAAGAACACCAATCTTATAATAAAACCATGCTTGCTGGGGTAAAACAATGTAATCCGAACTTGTCTGGGGACATTAACCAGTTGCTTCCGATACATCTGAGGTGTACTGCCTCCAGCAGTAATGGAGTTGCAACAAGCATAGGTTCAGCTCATTGTGTTCGCTGCTATTTGAGGCGCATTGGGCCGCCTGCCAACAGGCACGGAAAGAACTGCCAGAGAGAAATTTTCTTTCACACTTGCAGAATGGAAGCAAGAAGACTGAAAGCTTTGTGGTGCTTGTGAACTGGACATTAAAAGGGACATTGTCACACTGTTTAAAACCAGCCTTCAGTTTTTCACATGGGAATTGTGACATCAGGCATGAGCTGTAATTTATGAGCTACTGACAGTAGATTTTCCCAGATGTTCCAGAGAATACCAGAGTCCCGTGTAGATGGTGTGAGCATCTCAAGGAGGAGATGAGTGTCCTTTTGACTCCAGGGTTGGAAGATTTGTCCATCCCCCTAAGCAGAAGGTTTGTCCACACCCATCTTAGGAAAATGCAGCTCAGTTTTTTCACTGGCCAAGACTTCAAACCTTGGAGTGAAATGCCCACTGCATTTACACACCTGAAATGGGGAGCAGTTTTTACCAGTAACACTGGTAAAAAAAGCAAGTCATGAAACTGCTGTTCAGCAATGAAAGTGCTGTTGTCTTTAACAGTATGCTTCTATATAAACTTAAAACAAGCTGCCTAATCCTTGCAAATTTTTTGATGCCAGTAAGTTGGTCGGGTTCATTGTATGTCACATGAACCATAATCCTTTTCAGGAGCTTCACGTCTACCTGCCAGTCTCACTGTATTCTGAGAGAGCAACCAGTGTTGCCGAATGTGTTTATTTTCTCTGCATCACTTGCCGATTCCCCATCTCCTCTTCAGCACCTGGCACGTGGGTGCTCTGGCACCACGGACTAATCCAGGAGATGCGTGGCACTGCTCTCAAGACAGTGACGACAGCCTGTGGGGCTCCTTGGAGCCCTGCCCTGGGGTCCCCGCTGTCCCCTCTGCTGGGCTAGACACTGCTGGAGGTCAGGGCCACGCAGGTCACAGGGCGTTTTTGGGACAGCCCACCCCACATAGCACATCTCACCCCATGGGACCTGCTCTACTGTTCTCCATGAACAAACTTCGAAACGCGTACAGGCTGCTTGGGAACTGGCTGACAGTTTTAGTCCGTTTGTCCCTCTTTCATTCCTTGTTCCAGATTATTCGTCACAGATCCTAGACACGTGATGTGTCTGCACAGCCTTGGATACGATCAGAAGGGAATGTGCCCTGCACACCCACCAGTGCCAACCTGCCAAGGGCTGAGGAATCGCGTGTTTACTGAGCACTGGTGTTTGGAGCTCTCAGTGAGCTAAAAGGGGCCATCAAAGAAACGTCAGAGCTCCAGCGTCCCTGGTTCATCACCCATCACACTGTGGCAGCTGCCATTCCACTCTGCTGTTGGCATCAGCACATGTAGAATGCCACAGGAAGAGGGTGCTGAGCTCTGCCACATCAGAATGAAGGACATAAACTGCTTCAAGGCAGCACAACTTTTGGTAGGCAGGGAAGCAAAGTTTGTTTATCACACTGCCAAAGTTCAAAGGCAATCAAAACAGCAAAAGCATGTCAAACTGTTGGTTAATTAGAGCATGAAGACACACTTTCTCGGAGAGGGTAGAAGAGGAATTTTGGTGTTGTGTTTGGACTCCTGAAGTCCTCTTCAGGACTCTGAAGTCCTTTTCCTCTTGCCCAATGCTTGCCATGCAAATCTTGGTGCGACACGTAGGTCAGCAGTCCTATGCTTACAGGGAAGAGACCCCCACAGAGGCAAAATACTCACACAACACACACAAACACAAAATAAGAACATCTTCGTCCTCAGCAAGAATGATGTGAAAGCCCGTTGCATTTGTTTATGCAGAAAGTATGTCATTTCCTATCTTCCTGGTGACTGGGCACACAGGAACTCTGACTGTCTCACAACACCACTACCTGACCACAATGCTGTTACAGCTTATGTGAGAACCAACAGTGATGGTTAACTCCACTGCATTAACTGAAAACAAAAACAGTTGCCAGGAAGCAGCAGTGGGCACAGTGTTCTTCCCTAACAGAGCCCTCATCTCAGACATGGGGTAACAAATTATTCAGGAAGCTCCTTGCCTCTGAGGAAGCACAAACAAATCACGGTTGGATAAGAGTGGTTCAAAGCCAAGCACTTGCTGTTTTGTTGACAGACATATCCAGGGCTGTCTATTTGGAAATTATGTGACCCTAAGATACATTTATCTGAAGGCAAACTTTTAAACATGTCATAAATTAACTTGTACAGGAGGAGAAGCTGCCATGAAATCAGATTTTACCAGGGAATTTCGTACAGCTTAGAGAATAAACCCAAAAGCCTTAAGAGAGGTCTGTGTCACCCCGGGCTGACTAATCCCTGGTGTCTGCGCTCCTCACCTGGGAATGGAGAACGTGTCAACCCAGCAGGCTTAGATGGGGATCAATGCATGCTTCACCGATGCAGATCTGGACTATAAATCTGCCTGTATTTCATAAACACATCAGCAGAGCAGGCAAATGAGAGGCAGTACCAGCAGGAATAGCATCCACACAGTGATATGTCCTTCTTTGCTCCTCTTTCACAAATAAATAACCATTCTTGAGCAATGCAGAACTACTGATCATTGCATACGATAGAATCAGAGAATCATAGAATATGATCATCAAGTCCAACTCCTGGCCCTGCACAGGACAACCCCAAAATCCTACCATGTGCCTGAGAGTGTTGTCCAAACACTCCTTGAGCTCTGACAGCCTTGGGACCATGACAGCTGCCCTGCTCTGGGGAGCCTTTTCAGTGCCCAACCACCCTCTGGGGAAAGAACCGTTTCCCAATATCCAGCCTAAACCTCCCCTGACGCAGCTCCGTGTTGTTCTTTCAGTCCTATCTCTGGTCACCAGAGAGCAGAGATCAGTGTTGAATGTCTCCTCAGTAATCCTGTAAAATTTTCAAACAAGAGTGTTGGGCTGGGAATTTTAGATGTTTCGACCAAGATTTTACACTAAATCAGACAGTAAATACAGATCTTCTGTATGCCTCAACTTTCCAGCTGCATATTCAACAACATTTTGCACCTGGAACATCACAAATCCTTTTAAACTGACATTCATGAAATGAAAAACACCTCCATGGAAGGAAGCTCTGTAACCCTGCAACAGAGAATATGGGAAAAACAGACACAAAATGGTTTGTTTGTTTGTTTGACACAAACAACTGCCAACAGGTTAAAAGCTTGGACAAGGGATGAATCTGCTCCTGACCTGTGTTGTACTGCTTTGCACAATGACGGTAGTGTTCAGTTATCCTCAAGCTGGCCAAAAAAAAAAAAAAAAAAAAAAAAAAAAGGGGGGAGGGAAAAAAAAAAAANAAAAAAGGAGGGGGAGGAGAACAACAAACAAGGCACTTCTGAAACACGGGGAATAATTTCTGAGAACAGGTGTCATGCAGGCATGTATAGGACATACAGTCATATACTCTCAAGCACTTTTCGTCTACTTTGCTGTTTCCTCTGTGCCTCACCCACAGGAGACAAAACGTCCAGAATAAATTTAAAAAGTGACTACAGAGATTGCTGCACATGTGCCTGCTCCAAGTACGGTTGGATGATGTGGCAGAGTTAACAAGATGAACTAAGAGGACTTGTCAAAGTGAATAAAGAAGCAGCCTATGAAAATCCCCCTCCCCTGCTTGCTCTGGGACGCAGACGACGTGATCAAGCACTGCCGACTCCAATGAATGCAAAGAGGGGATAAAGGCCCAGTCAAACAGTGAGTGGAGAGTCAGGCAGTTGTACAGAATTAAAGCATGGGTTTGAAGTCTACATATTGAATTTAAAGCCTAAATGTAGTAATGGAGTGTTTAAGTCTAGATCTAGAGCTTAATGCTTTGCAGAATAAACAAGGCTGAAGAAAAGCGGTAAAATGCATGGTTGAGAGAGGCAAGCAGGACTGAGGTGTTTGGGAAGCGAGGACTGAGCATGACAGCACCAGGGAACTGTTGGCAGGGAACTGCAGTGGCAGAGCCACTGCTATTGAATTACAGAATCATAGATCACAGAATGGTTTAGGTTGGAGGGGACCACAGTGGGTTATCTGGTCCTACCTCTCTGCTTCATCAGGGTCATCCCAGATCACGTAGCACAGGACTGTGTACAGACCGTTCTTCATTATCTCCAGTGAGAGAGAGTCCACACCCTCTCTGGGCAATCTGTTCTGGTGCTGCATCACTCGCACATTAAAGAAGTTCTTCCTCATATTCAGGTGGTACCTCCTGTGCATCAGTTTCTGCCCATTGCCTCTTGTCCTATTGCTGGGGCACCACCAAGCAGAGCCTGGGCCATTCTTGGCAGCCCTCCTTTAAATACTTACAGACATGGATGAGGTCCCCTCTCTGTTGCCCCTTCTTGAGGCTGAACAGGCCCAGCTCCCTCAGCCTTTCCTCATAAGAGAGATGCTTCAGTCTCTTGATCAACCTTGTAGCTCTAAATTCAATGACTGGGAATGGCCCGTGCTGGGATAAAACCCTGGCTAATGTGTGTCACAGGCCAACTCTCCTCTGCATGTGGGACTGGCTGGCAAAGTACACCATTCATCCATTTATTAAGAATGGCAGAAGCTGTTGGTTTGGTGATGTTTTACCATTTTTGCCATCCATACAGCCATTTCTCCCCACTTGGGTGTGTTTCTGATTATCACCCACTAAAATCCTTTGCTTGACCTTCCGCTTGCTGTCAGCCTCCTTCACCAGCAATGAGTTAGCATCTGTAAGCGGTTCATCTCTGTCAGTGGTTTTTACATCTTTAATAGGATCTGAAATATCTGTAGCAGCCTTGTCAAGTTTTATAACCCTGTTCACAGGGATTTGGGATAGCTGGCATGGTCCAAAAGCCTATCCCAGTCTCTGTCTGATAAAAGTAATCCCCAGCTCCTCTCTGATTCCTGCTCCTTTTCACCAGTCACTTTCTCTCTCTTCACTGAATGTCAGCTGCTTGAGCAACTGGGGAAACAAGGAGGACCAGTCAAAGCTCAGAGAGCAGCACTACCAGCCCTCTGTGTCTGTGCACAAACTTCCCTGAAGAATGCAAAAGGAAAATCCATTTTCTTGAGAGTTGATGCCCACTCCTGTCAATCATCACCTCCCAGCCTGAGTCCTGCACATGAGGTCTGAGCTTGTCTTTCATAGACACCTTGAAATATCTGAGTGGAGTGGAACCAGTGACAGAGGGCTGAGGTGTTGTCCTGCCCTCTCCAGTTCCACCAGCCCTACTGACAGAGGAGAGGGGTCTGAGCTGCAACAGCACATCAACAATTCTCTTAACTTTGGGAAAAGAGGATGACGGAGGAGCAGTGGAGTGTTAGGAAGTGAAAACCAAGACTTCTTCCCCCTCTGCATTTGGAGGGAGCACTAGGGTTACCTGTGTGTGCATCAGCCTTCTCCCGGGATCGCTCCCTGGTGTTCCAGGTGTGATTTCAGACTGACACAGCCAGCCTTTCTTTGACTGCTATTCATGACATCACTGACTTTGTAACTTTGTCAGTCTTCCAGCTGCTTGAACCTTCCAGAAAGCCTCACTTGAGCAACCAGCCTTGCCCAGCTGAAGGACAACTGCCTTCATTATTCTGAGCAACAGCTCATGCAGATGTGGTTACATTATTCGTACAAATCTATATGATTAATACATTCCTTGTCTTTCCATGATTAGTATTTAAGCAGCAGCATGCAAGGGTTTACACAGACTTATTTAGAAAAGACTGTCCCCATTCTTCCTTTTTGAATGTTAATAATGTAGCTAAAGTCCCAGTAGGTCTGTCATAAAAAATATTATCAAAGGAACCAAGATAAGTGCAGAATTATTTGCTGTTTGGAAAATCCAGACACATCAGAGAAAGCAATAATAACACAAAACAACTTTGATAAAAGTTTTACAGAGAGCATTTTTTACAGCCCCAGCTGTAATTACAGCTCATATTGAATAAGCTGCTTACAAAGGCTTTAAGTTAATTTACATTTTAGTACAAGAAGTGGAATAACACACTCTGACAGAAAAAAGTTCACCTCAAGGCAGAGGTCACCCAGGTGTGGCTACAATAGAGGCAGAACTTCGGAAAAAATATATACCTGAGGTTCAGAGCCACCTTGGGTTGGGGCTGTATGTGGCAACTCACCCAGAGCTCCCCATGCTTGAGATATAAAAGTCTCCTTATTTTCTGTGGCTTCCACAACACTCTTGCTGAGAGGTGCCACGGCTGAGCATCCACTGAGAAATGAATTGTCATCTTCCTACTGCACTGTGTCCAGTTCTGGATCAGGTTCCTCCCTTTCACCATGGTTTTCAGCACACTGCAGAGGCAATCTCAGAACCAGAGCTTATGTACCAATGTCACTGTTCCTCCGAAAGCACTGGTGAGACACCTTTCTCTGTGTTATTTTTTTGGGTTTTTTTTCCTCCCGTATCAGCCAGACAAAAATCCTCCCACTGTGTTTTGACATCCATAATTCTGGAGCTCCTGTTCTATTATAATTCAGTTTTTAAATTATTGCTCTAAACACAGGGAAGGAGTTTTTCTAGATTCTTTTTTCTCCTGGCAGTGTTTATACAGCAACACATATCACTGTAGCCAAAACCTGATTAGTATTGCTGGGTTTTTTTAATAAGTTATTAGCAAAGGACTGTTTGGGAGTAAATGGGATCTAATAGAACCCTCATAGGTTTACCATTATACTCCACCATTATCATTTAGAGGTAGCTTCTTTTGTAGTCATTAATGAATAATGACAATATGATAATCTTCAAAGCTCACCATTCCAGCACCAACCTTTCCTCTGACTTATAATTAAGATGTCAACATTAATTTCCCTCTCACAAAGCAGGGACTTTTCTTTCTTTGCTGATGCATCTGTTTTACAGATATCACTTCTCAACTCCCACTGCTGGGCTCAACCTTGCTGTGCATGATGAGAGGAGGGAGTACACAGTGCTTCATCTTTCACCGTCAGCCCTCAGAACCAGTTTCGCAAAAAAAAGAAAAACAGAGCGTGTCCTGTTGCTAGATGGCTCCTGTGGGTTTGGACACTATCTGTTATTGACATAAGAGTCAGGAATCACGGAATCATGGAATCATTTAGGTCAGACAAAACCTTTATGACCGTCAAGTCCAACCATTAAACCAGGACTGCCAAGGCCACCACTAATCCATGTCCTCAAGTGCCGCATCTACGCTTTTCAATCCCTCCGAGGATGGTTACTCCACCACTGCCCTGGGAAGCCTGTTCCAATGATGGACAACCCTTTTGGTGAAGAAATTTTCCCTAGTATCTCATGTAAATCTCCCTTGGTGCAACTTGAGGCCGTTTCCTCTCATCCTGCTGCTTACTTGGGAGAAGAGAGAATCATTTAGGTTGGAAAAGACTTTTGAGATCCTTGAGTCCAATGTCAGGATCTTTCACTGGTCTCCAGAGTATGGTGTGATGCTTTTCATTTTTAGGTGAATGAAATAAGATCCCTGAGGCAAAGCTGTGCTCCCTGCATGTCAGACATACTGAAATGCTTCCATACAGCAGCCTTTTGACATGTCTGACACCCAGGGAGCCTCACGCTGGGCCTGCCTAAGTGTCATCCTCAGGAATGCCCTTGTCCCTTTAAACATTCATGTGCTCTTGCTTCTTCTCATGTATTTTTATTACTAACAGGTTTCCCAGCTGATAACACAGCAGAGAATACATTATTCAGCCTGGATTGCTGACTTTACTGCTGGCTGTCTCCATTATAGCAACATCCTCCAACACTTATCAGTGGGGATCCCAAGATTCATCCGAGTGTCCTGGCAGAATGTGGCTGATGTTGCAGGGCTTAGTGGGGAGAGGCAGTGGGATGAGACCAGAGCCAGGGATCTCTGTCCACGCTCCACTTAGCACTGGAGCGCACAAGCCCAGCTCCTCCAGCCCCCTGTGAGCCCCAGGAGATGCAGGGGAGGCAGGAGAAGCTTCTTGGGGCTGAAGCGCCACTTGTGCTGCTTCTATTACATTACAGAGCTGCTACCACCATGCCACATCCCTTTCCTGCTTTTCCCACATGAACCGTGAACTGAGCAATTACCTCTGCGTCTCACAGGGGGGCTGTGAACCTTAATTCATTTGTGGGTTTCAGTTCATTGTGCCCTCAAAATGCAGTGTGTTTAATTCCTTCATTACTTCGCAGTTAGTAGCATTATTTATTTGAGTCAGGGTAGTCCCCACCAAGTCTGTGCAATGGTGGGTTCCCGATTCCACATGATACACTGGGCAGGCACAGACTCCCTGTGCTCCCTAACACTAACTAAAACAGGAAACAATTAGCTTAGATATTAGGAAGAATTTCTTCCTTGTGAGGGTGCTGAGGCCCTGGCACAGGTGGCCCAGAGAAGCTGTGGCTGCCCCATCCCTGGAAATGTCCAAAGCCAGGTTGTACATGGCTTGGAGCAACCTGGGATAGTGGTAGAGGTTCCTGCCCATGGCAGGGGGTTTGGAATGAAGCTTGAAGGTCTCTTCCAACCCAAACCATTCTAGGAGTCTGAGATCACCCACCAGTGGGTGTGGGGAGTCCCTCCCCAGGTGGGTTTGTGTCCATGCATAGCCATAGGTTGGGGAAAGGACACAGGAACATGGCCATGGATATCTGCATGCACTGTCGTCCATGTGAAAGAGGAATCTGTGTTCGATGAGTGGGGTGGTACAAGAGGAAGCTGAACCCCTGCTTATCACAGGCAGCCTTCACGTCCAGCTGCTTACAGAGACCAATCAAGACAAAAATTAAACAGGCCATTAAGCAGCACTCCAGTGGATTAACGTTTGTCTGTCTCGCTTACGCTGCAGGATTTCAAAATTACTTTGAAGTTTGCATATTAGAAAATCACTTTCCAAGCCACATAACTTTGAGGAACAGCTGACTAATCCTTTGGGATTTAATGAGGTTAACTAACATGCACAGTTTTGTAGGGAGCTGTAGTTGGTATTTTGGTGGCAAACATGAGAAACATTGACAATAAGTAAAGTTCTGTAAGGAGCCATTTTGGGAGCATGGCATCCTTTTGGTAGCTTTTGTAGAAGCTTCAGTTTTCTTCATAGAGCACAGGTTGGGCTTCTAATCTTGTTCAATTATAACAATTAATAGTTAACAGAACTGTCTGCTTTTAACTCTCACTTGAAGTCAATAGGATTACACTTTTCTCTTCCCCGGTTAATTTACGGTTTTGTAGTTTCTTCTCTGACTCTCCAGGAACCCCTTCCATGGACTGGCAGAACATCAGCAGTGTTTTCCAGCAGATGGGACTGGTGGCAGGGGGTGCCCAGCACCGGTCTGGCACTGGAGCCACATCCCACTGTTTACCCAGCAGAGCCCAAATCCATCCCTGGCAAGGTCTGGCACTGAGCTCCTGGAATAACTATAGAATAGAATCATAGAATCATTAAATTTGGAAAAGACCTCCAAGGTCATAAGTCCAGCCTTCTCCATTCAGGAGGTTGGTTGTGGAGTACCTGTGCCTCAAGCGCCTCAAGCCTGAATGATGAACTTAATTTGGTATTTACAGAACACCAAAATTGCATGTAACAAGCTGGCACATAAATTCATTAGGATGCAATTACAGCAATCAGAATGTAGGCTACTCGGTTATTTTAGCAAGAACATGTAATTAACTGCAGGTTCATGTTGAATGCAGCCTGGTGCCATGAAGCAGGTTCCAAGGATTGGCTTGCATGGGTAAACACAGCAGTGGGGTTTTTCCCAGAGCACAGCCTCTGGCTTAGAGATGCAGACTGATGGAAAACAGCAGTGGCTGGATTGGTGGGAGACAAGCCCAAGTGAGACAAGAGGAGCTGAGCATCTTGTCCATCACCTAGCAGCCCAGCTGACAGGGCTGGAGCCTCTAGGGGTAGGAGCTCAGTGCATCAAAACTCACTGGGTATTATCACTGCTGCACCGTTGCTGCCTCGTGATTAAACAGCATGAATATTAATGAGCTCTTATAGCTTCTTTGGAAAGATCTGCCTGTTATGGCTCATAGATCATAGTGGTGCTGAGGGAAAATAAAACTATGTCAAACTGTTTGCCTGTTACTTATCTGGTTACTCTTTTGGTAACTCTCTCTTTCAGCTCATGGGAGCCTGGACACTATTCTGGCTCTGGAGAAATAGTTTCCTCAGCATCTCTTCCACTTGTGAATTATTTTGTGGGAAGATTTGTCCTGGTAATGAGTGGAAAATTCAGTGTGACAATTAATATCTCTTTCACCCTTGAGCCTGCACAATCCTTGTCAAAATATACATTACACCAGTAAAAATTTCATGCAGAGCAGCAGACAAACAGGTGACTGTTCAGGAGCTGTGCATGGAGAGAAGGAAGAGATGAAAGACAGGAAATCTTTCAGGGTTTACTGGGTACATAAAGCGGGAGAGCAGCATGGGTGCGAGTGGCACAACAGGATCTGGGAGCAGTGGCACAGAGTCCTGTATGGTGCTGAGCAACCTGATCTGGGAAAGGAGTCCCAGCCCATGGCAGGGGTGGGGGAATGAGCTTTAAGGGCCCTTCCAATCCAAGCCATTCCATGATTCTGTGAAGTTAGTTTTGTTAATTGCTGTCCCTCCTTCCCAGGGCAGTGCTGTGAGGTGCATGAGTTCCATCTCCCCGCTCCTGTCCCATTATTTTAGGAGGAAGCTTCTGCAAAGAGCCTGATCTTCCCGCAACTCATTTCCAACTGGAATTTAACAGACCCTCGTCTGCCAAATAATAAATAAGAACCTTTACATGCAACACTCAGTTCATTAAGCAGAGCTTTAAACAAAGCCTAAATAGCAGCTGATTTAGGGAACAAGGTCAGGAAGGCAATGCTGCCATAGCTGCGGTACGTGGTGGGATGTACCACCCAGCCCCGTATGGTCAGGTCCCTAAAAACCAAATTTATTGCCAGGCTTAAAGCCACCACCAAGAGCTTTCCCCTTTGGCAGTGAAGGGAAGGCTCTGAACGATTACAGCAAATGCCTTATTACAGCAAAGTAATGTGGCTCTGGGTTTCACTATCTCCATTATGTGGGGAAAGTCCGATGTGGTGAAGCTGGTGGCATGGCAAGGGCAGGGCCAGCACTGGCAGCTGTGTCTTTCCCAGGGAGAGTAGAGCCAGACATGCTCACAGACTTCCCAGGCCATCCTGGGAACTGGCATGCACCAAACCGGGACAGGAGCCCTTGCGCAGACTTGCCGACAACCGGAACGGGGCTGGCAGAGACAGGAGAACCCCGGGGCTTGAGGCATCTCCGCACAGCGGATCCGTGGGCTACTCCGAGCACTTTACACACCACTAACTCATGTACTTCCCTGCTGCATAATTCATACCTTTTTAGCAGAAGATAAAAACTTCGTAATTGTTAATGTGCAAGTGTTTATTAACGTGAGTCTGCCAGACAGCGCTTGGATTTGGAAGGAGCTCTTGAGAAAGAGCCAAAGTCTGTCCTCTGTAAGCAGATTTTTTTTGAAAGCTCAGAGCCTGGTGGGTACCAGGCTCCAAGCAATTCTCCAGTGGCTGCTGAGCTGCTGCTTCATCCTGGTTCCCCTGAAGAACTTGGAGCATCGCAGAAGCAGAAATAAATAAATAGATAATTTCCTTTACACAAGGCTGGGTACTGGATGTGTTGTATTGTTCATGTCCCTCTCCTGCACAGAGCAGTCTACCAAACACAGAAAGGAGATAAGAGCGTTTGTTCCCACAAAGAACACGGAGAGGATGAAAAACAAGTTTTCTGTTGTGTTCCATGCAAGGTTGTTTATAATGCCTGTGACTATTTTTAAGCCTGAGAAATGAAGGGCTGCCAGCTGCAGCCAGCTCTTGAGGGAAGGTGCATTGTGTTCTGGAGCACTGTCAGGTGAACCAGAGCAGACACTTGTTACCCGGCAGCCAGCACAGGGACATCGGTGACATGACCCTCCCCATCCCTGTCCTTGGCAGGAACCTGGCTGCAGGCACTGTCCTGGCAGGTGGCACCGTGCACCTGCTACTGGGGTCACACCAACATTCACGGGGACAACGTCACTGCAAAAAACCTTCCCAAAGACATTGCCAGGGGGAAAAGGCAGTCTCTGGGTCTAGAGAAGGAGCAAGGTCTGCTGTTGCTGCTGCCTGTTCTGCAAGACCATGTCTGGCGGGATGGAGACATGGGAGGGATGAAGGTGCGGGCAGGATGGAGGCACAGATGGAATGGAGGCACAAGCAGGCAGGAGTATCCTGCACCTGCTGGAGCAGGGCAAGGCTAGTTGCCTGTGAGGCTGCCCCAGGGGCCAGGGATAGAGAGCAATGCAGAGAACATGGGAAATACTCCAGCTCCTTTGGCAGGATGAGCAGCCAGCCCCTTCCAACCTCCCACCCCACTGCTGGCACACAGGAAGTCTGGGATGCTGACAGCAGCTATTTTGAACAGTCTCTGACACAGTGAAGTGAGAAATCATTTCCCAGAGCCAGAATCTCTCCCTTGAGTGTTTTGGAGAGATCTGAGGCCGCTCAAACTCATGCTGTAGAGTATCATGGACAGTGGAACAGGCTCCCCAGGGAATCAGTCACAGCCCGAAACCTGAGAGAACTCAAGGAGCATTTGGACCATGCTCTCAGGCAGGTGGTAGGATTTTGGGGTTGTCCTCTGTAGGGCCAGGAGTTGAACTCGATGATTCTTGTGGATCCTGTCCAGTTCAGTATTCTATGATTCCAGGATCACTACAGTGCCTCGACCAAGCTGTAGCTCTGTAAAGAGCCTCCCCACAGCAATCCCAGCTACCACCAACACAGCTCTGCCATAGCCACAGCTCAATCCTGGCTTCCCTGAGGAGCTACTCTGTCATTTCCTGGAGGTTTGATGCGTGTTCATCAAATTGAAAGGGATTAGAAAATAAATGAATAACAAAAATACCCTAAATGAGTTGGAGCTCTATAGCGTGCTGTCAATATAGATAACATTATTTAAATAATAAGTTCAGAACTTTCGCCTGTAAATTAAAACATCTTATTGAAATATATGCTGATTAGAAGGCAAATGTCTTTGTTCTAATTATCTTAATTATGGGCTTTTAATGTCAAGAATCTGTAGAAATAAAAACACTCATAAATGGCAGCATGTAACAGCAATAGCTGTGTCTTCTGGCACGTGGACTGGGCTGTCAGAGTGAGGAATGCATTGATTCCTGGGGAGGACATGGTGGGTGGTGGGTGTGCAAGGAGGCTGTAGGGCTGAGAATGGTGTCTGCGCACACCTGTCACATGAAGTGATGGTGGCAGCTTGGACAAACTCCATTCATCATCCTTGTTTGTACAGCTCCCACCCCTGGGTACTGAACATGGGGGAGAATGGCTGCTTGGGAGTGGGGGGAGCAGGAGCCTGGGCTGGTGCATTTGTAATTAGTTAATTCATTTAATTAGTTGATTAGTTTCTCATTATTTTTTCCTGTCTGGGTGGAGCACAGCTGTGAGTGCTGCATTCCTGGAGAAGGGTTTGCCATGGACCAGCTCCGAGGAAGGCCCATCAGCTGCACCCCTTCTACCAATGAGTCTGGGACAGAGGATCCCACAGCCACAGGCTCCAGCCAGCTGCCTCCTGCAGCACATGCCTCCTCACAGGGCACTGAGCTCAATCCATGGGCACTGGGACATTAGGTAGGACTGTTTCCAAGCAGAGGAGCAATGTTGGTCTCTGCTTCTCAGCAGACAGGCAGCAATTCCCACTCTGCAATGACAGGTGGAGAAGGAGAATTAACTTCCATTTTGTCTGGTTCACCACTAGCAATTGCATTCTGCCTTTTGGGCTCCTGCTTCCACTCCCATTGCCTGTGTCTGAAAAACTAATGAATTTACCCTGATTACTCATCTGTGCTCTGTCTCTTACTTTTATTTTATTCTCATTTTAGCTTCTTATCTTTCTTCACACTCTTTTAACTTCATTGAATGGTTTCATCCTTCCTAAGTGAAGCTCTGTGCTGCTCACAGGCTCTTATCTCCGAGAGCACTAAAAGGAATCACCCACTTTGTTCCATAGCTGGATGCCCCACAGCCCTCTTGGAGAGATGGGATGGAACTCACTGAGAATAATACCTGGCTGATTAGTAGGTAAAAACGCAGCAATGGAAGACTGTGCTGAGGATGATGCCTGTGGACCATACTCAGCAGCATGGCTGCCCTGTCCTCCAGGCTCCCATGCCAGGACACAGCAGCTGGGAGATGCTGATGGATGCCATGTGGGATCCAGGCACAGACAGCAAGTGAAGCCACACACATGTGGAGACACAAAACGGACTTCACTCTCATAGTAAACAAGCAGCCACATGAGTAAAGGTGGAGGGGCTGGGGGAACACCTCCACATCCCTCGGTGCACCTGTGAGCACAAGGGGGCTGCCAGCTCCTGCCATAACCTGTGATGGTGCTGGTATGGCTTCTGCAAAGCAAAAACTAAAAATAGACCAGAACCAAGTTTTATTTACTTCCAGATTTATGCAGGCATGACAGCTTTTGCTCTCCAGCTGTGCATTAACCTGCATAGCTTGGGAACATGAAATCGTGCCCAAACAATTGCGATGGTACAATTTCTGATTGAATTCCTGGTCTCATGGCTGCAGATTATGAGACTCCACTTCTTTTCCAGCATTTGCTGGGTAACGTGCTCTCCTGCCCCAGCTTCGGTTTATTCTTGAATTACCAAAAGTACTTAACATAATGCAGAAGAGCTCAGCATTACCCGTTTGCTCTCAGCTGAAGAGGGACATTTTTTTTTTCTGGTGAAGTGTTTCAGCAGTGCAGGAAATCACACATGCAAAAGGTTAAGGCTATTATTAATAAAAAAACCCCAAACAAACCAAAAAAACCCAACCAACCCAAAAAACCCCAACCAAAACACATTGTGTTGAAAAAAAAAATCTAACACTCATAGCCTGGGGAGCCACTGATTTTTGTCCTCAAGATGACTAAAGTCAAGGTGCCTGAAATATCATAGAAGATTTTCATATTTCCTTTCACAAGTAAAGCCAGAAGTAATTTTTTATTATCATGGAATTACAGAATGGTTTGGGTTGGAAGGGACCTAAAAGCTCATCTTGTTCCACCCCCCACCATGAGCAGGGACACCTTCCACTATCCCAGGTTGCTCCAAGCCCTGTCCAATCTGGCCTTGAACACTTCCAGGGATGGGGCAGCCACAGCTTCTCTGGGCAACCTGTGCCAGGGCCTCAGCACCCTTACAGCCAAGAACTCCTTCCCAATATCCCATCTAATCATGTCCTCTGGCCGTGAGAAACCATTTCCCCTTGTCCTGTCACTCCAGGTCCTTGTCCAAAGTCCCTCTCTCTCTTGGAGCCACTTTAGGCACTGGAAGGGGCTCTAAGGTCTCCCTGGAGCCTTTTTTTCTGCAGGCTGAACACCCTCAGCTCTCCCATCTTGTCTCCAGAGCAGAGGGGCTCCAGCCCTTGAAGCATCTCCGTGGCCTCCTCTGGACTTGTTCCAGCAGCTCCACATCTTTCTGATTTTGGTCCCTAGAGCTGGCGGCAACTCTGCAGGTGGGGTCTCACCTGAGCAGGGCAGAATCCCCCCCTCCCCTGCTGCCCACCCTGTGCGATCAGCCCAGGACCGGGGGGTTTCTGGGTCCCAGCACATGTGGCCGGGGCATGTCCAGCTCTCACCCACAGACACCCCCGGGTCCTTTTCTCCAGGTCTGCTCCATGATATTTTGCAGTGACACTCAGTGGGATGGTGTGTCATTGGAGTGTCCTGCCTGATCCTCATCACACCGTGTGCTCAGCTGTCCCACTGCCTTCAGAAATGCCCCTGGTGAGGGGGTCCCAGCCTTGCAACCCATTTTGGAGAAAAACAGTGAGCTGAAGGGCAGACTGGCAGGCAGATTCAGGTTGTTTTTCATTTCTAGCTGGACATACGGGTACAGGAAATCTTTAGAGACCTTGGAAAGGAAAAGTACCACCCTTTGAATTGCTAAACTGATGGCATGGCTAAGAATAGCCTCTGAAGGGAGAGGGAAGATGAATGACACAAGGCATTCAGCACCTTTTCTTACTGTGCAATAGTCTTGAAATTTAAAAAGTGAAATATCAAGGCATGTGCAGGCCGAGGACATTTGGAGGAGTGTGCTATTATGTAAAGCGAACCAGGGAAAGGTTAGCAAATACCACTGCTTCCCTGGGGAGCCCTTCTCTTGCCAGAGTCATTAGTGCACTGGCAGGATAACAGATCCTCTCTGCTAATTCTCTAGGTCATAAGCAAATTAAGACAGAAAAGCTGATCTGCTATCAATCTACATTAAGCACAGGAGCCCAGCTCACCTGTCCAGCAGCCACTGGTTTACAGAGATGTTAGAGCTGGAATATCAAAGTCTTGTCACTAAACCAAGCACATTTTCCTCTCAGCTCAGCCAGGCTGAGCATGGGGCTCTGGGACAGGGCTGCAGGGTTCTAGCACGCCTTGGGTGAGAGCATGGCACAGGGAGAGCGATTCCCCAGAGAGTGCCCCAGGACTTCCACCAGTGCCACTTCATTCCTATGCTCCATGTCCAGGGGCTCTGGGGTTGCGGCCCCCCAGGGAGGGCTTGGGTTCAGCCAGCTCGTGCTCACCTCAGAGACTTGATGCCAGCTCACAGTAGTGCAGCTTGCGATTTGGAAAGGGACAGACCAAGGAAATGTTGCTCATGGGATGTGGGAAACTCCTTCCCTAGGCAGGAAGAGGTGAGTCAGGGCAGGAGGAGGCAGCGTTGTTGCTAGGAGCAGCCCAAGTATCTCCCAGCATGGGCAGAAAGAGCTTTTGATAATCTCAATATAAACTGCTCGGTGAGATTAAAACAACCCACTCACAGGGAGGATTAAGCCCAGGTCTAGAGTAGCTCCCTCCCTGGACACACCACTCTGTAGATGAGTACCTTGGGCATGGCAGGTGCTGGGAGAGTGGTCTCCTCTGCCAGGGCCATTCCATGCATGCAGAGAGGTTTAGGCTGGATATTAGGTAAAGGTTCTTCCCCCAGAGGGTGGTTGAGTCACATTTGCAGTGAACAAAAACACCCGCCCGCACACAACACAGTATTAAAAATCCTGCCTTTAATCTCAGGTTCCAGTAACAACCTTCTCCCCATCCAATTACTTGTCTTACGATTGACATCAAAATATTAAATCCTACGAACTAAAGTGCTTTGAAAGTATAACCTACTTTTAAAGCAGACAAGATTTATAGTGAAAGCATTTACTTTCTAGTCCTTGACGTTATCAAAGTCACTGATGCCGCATCAACAGCTCCATAAATGAGGCCTCCAAACACAGTGTCTGGTTGCCATTTGCTGGGCACTGTTTGCTGGCTGAGCTCTGCTGATGGCAGCCCGGCACAAGTCCAGACCTTTGCCCAAGAGTCGTTGGTGTTGGGTTCGGCCACGGTGTGATTTCAGCACAGGAACCCCAGAAAAGGCCTTTGCCATTGCAGGAAAAGGAAGTCAAACAGCCATCCTGGAAGTGCTCCATCCCTGCAAGTCTTCAAGGCTAGGGTGAAGAAACCCGGTCTAGTGGAAGGTGTCCCTGCTCATTGCAGGGGTGGAATGAGATGAGCTTTAAAGTCACTTCCAACTCAAACCATTCTGTGATTCCATGATCCTTCAGAAGCAGCCACAGCAAGACACAACAGAGCAAAGAACAATTTGATAAATGCTGCTGTAGCAGGAGCCTTGACCCGCAGATATCACCACAAAGTGACTATCCCAGAGGAGGACTTCCTGGTAGGGTCACGCCAGTGCCCCACAGCCACATCCAGCCCCTTCTGCCTCTCTGGTGGCACCAGAGCTGGTCCTGGCTGAGCCCCTCTGGCACGTGGCAGCCCTGTCACTGTCCCCTATGACTCTGAAGCCATGTGTGACCACGGTGTGCCCTTGGCACCCTTCTGTTGCCACACACTGCCTGGCACAATCAGGTCTGTCCTGCACCCCTCTGACCATTGCTGAGTAGCAGAGGCAGCCGCTGGTACTGTGGGCTCACTGCTGCCAGCCACAGCATCCATGAACAGCTCAAATGAAAACTGAGGAATCTTTGCACTGGAGCAAGCACCAGGCTTGTGGCAGCAGCAGCAGCAGCAGCAGCAGCAACAGTGGTGCCCCTGGTGCCCACCTCTGCCTAGCCCCAGCCCTCATCATAAATTGCTGCACTAACCTACATGGAGAGGCTTTAACTTTCACTCCTGAAACAAGATGCAATTAGTTGGGCATAAAAGAACACCAAGTGATGCTAATTACCCTCTAAAAGATGAATAGAATTAAGCCAGAGAAGCAGAAAATTACCTTTGTGGAAGATCTGCTGCAGAGTTTAACTGAACAAGGACAGTAGCTGGATTGTCAATGAAGAATTTGTCTTTTAACAGCAGTTCACAAGCACCTTGACTATCGTCTTTTGTTTGCTCTTGGAAATCATCCAGAGTTTTAATTAGCCATTAACTATTCCTTGCACATTCAGCAGTGTTCAAGGAGCCCATTGTACTGGTTTCACATCCCTCCCACGGGCTCCTCAGGCTGCCACACAACACTTTTTGTTGATCAGTAATTGCTTCCGATAGCACATAATTCATCACCGACCAATTCTGCTCCTTGCAGCCTGCCCAAAGATCATGAAATCACATGATGGTTTGCGCTGGAAGCACCTTCAAGCTCATCCTATTCCACCCCTTGCCATGAGAAGGGAGACCTTCTGCTAGATCAGGTTGCTCCAAGCAGTGTCCAACTTGGCAACTGCCTGTTCCAGAGATGGGCAGCAGCCTTCCTGGGAAGCCATGGTTCCCGGAGCTTTGTCACCAAACCACCAAGCTCCAGCCCCACCCCTGGGGTGTTTGCAATGGTGCTGCTCTGTGCCAGTGCTCCTACTTTGCAGGAGGTCCCAGGTCCCCACCAGATGTGATGGTGACAGGATTCACAAAACGAACTGGGATCTGCCCCAGATTTACTCCCCTGCAGCCCTGAGGAAACCTTTTCATCAGGCAGCACTCCACCTGCTACGCAGTCCAGGTGCTTTCTGACTCCAAATCCTTCCCTTGCACAGGTCTCTTCTCTGGCTGCTGCACCCAAAGAAACCTGAAGCATCTGTGGAGGAGCTGGAACCCAAACAGGACAACTTTGGGGCTCTGTATGGCTAGCACGTGCACAGGGATGTGCCACGAGCAGCCAGTGACAGCCTTCAGCACAAGTGATTTTCAAGGCGGATCAGCCATGGTGATTTGAAGCTCTCGCCCTTCAGATCACAGCGCTGATCTCAGGGCTGCACCTAGGACAGACCCCCCACCCCCACAGCACAGCCCACTCAGGGCTGGGCTTGCCCATAAAAAGCTGGAGGTAACACGAAGTTTTATCCAGTGCAAAGCCACATGAGTCCAAAACCTCAAGGAGTTTCTGCCCCGTCTGTTCCAGGCAGGTAGGAAGCACACAGTATTGTGCAGCTCCTGGGACTTTTAATAGTAATTGACAGTCTGTTCTACTCAAGTCCTGGTGGTAAGGGGCTAGGAAAAGCTGTCTGCCAGGATCTGGAGCAAGAAGCCCACCAGAATGTCTCTGATGTGGCTGCAAATGCTCCTGAAATGAGAAAGATCCATCTCTCCCGAGGGCTGTTGCCTCAAGAGCCTCCTACTTTCCCTACTGCTCTCTGAAGTTGATACATATAAAACCTTTTTGTTCTCATCAATGCTACTCCTGGGTTTATGCTTATGGGAAAAGCTCATGGAGGGTGCTGTGGGAACTGAAGACTTTAAAAAGCAATTTGAGAAGCAGTGCAGGGAATGTGCTCCCAAGAACTGCTGCCACTGCTCTCCCTGCTGTGCAGGACTTGCTGTACCTGCAGCACTGGCTGCTCGTTCCGGCCTGGTTCCAGCTCTCTTCATTTACAAAATGCATTATTTACCAGCCTGACATGCAGCTCATTTAAAAATCAGATTTATCAGCAAATATAGTAGTGCTTGCTATGGTGGCTTCCAACAAGAGTGTTTTGCTGGGCTTGTGTTGACTCGGCAGTTTTCTGCCCAATTCATCACCAAAGACCGCTAGCACAGAGCCTTCAGCCCCTTCCCAGCCTGGGGGCTGTGCTCACAGCACCACTGGGATATGGACCACCTTGGAGTTTGGACTTCCACAAGCAAGCAAAGCAGGGGAGGAGGCCCACGCCAAGGGAATGACCTTCATGGAAGCACAGTGAACTCAATGCTGCAAAGAGCCTGGATCCACAACCGGATCCTGTTTGGGCAGCTGGATGCTGAACTCAAGGGACCATCCGTCTGTCCTGCTCCACAGCACCCACAAAGCAAGGTTAACACAGTTTGTGACATGTGCCAGTGGTGGAGGGTCCAAGGATGCAGCACCAGCACCAGGGGTGCCATCCCTCTGCCCACTGCTGGCAGATCCCTGTGTGGCTACCTGGGAGAAAGGCTAAAGGAACAGCTGAGCGTTGGCCACACTCTTATGTGGCAAGGGAGGTTATAAAGGTATATGGGAAGATCCAGGCACTTCCTGTAAAGCTGCATCCCGGAATGCACTACCTGCCCTGTGCCTCATGGATCTCCAAGCTGCCACTTCCCACACCTGGGAGCGGGGTCTGCCCTGCTCCTCTTGTTCTGCAGCAGTCCAGCAGTACCTGGTCTGTTGTACGGAGCTTTGGGGGTAGGATCAGCTCACTCCAGGTCAACCACGCTGCAGGAACCGTTCTGGTGCCAAGGAATTTTTAGCACATCATGGGAAGTGTCAGTCACTTTGCAAAGGTGGGACTGTTCATGGAGCGAAGTGTAGCTGGAGTTCCTCGGCAGCTCAAGAACCACCCTGGAAAGGGGATACTAGTGCTCAGAGGAGCAGTGTCCTTCCCCTGTGTGCTCCCTTCTTAGCCAGCACCCTCTACCCTTTTCCTCCACCTCCAGGTCCTGGGACCAGTTACCCCATTGGGCCATTAGCCAGTGCCAATTTTGGGTGGGAACAAACCAAGGCCCTCCAAGAGCAGCAGCAGAGCCATGGGCACAGGAGCCAGAGCCAGGGCCAGGGCCAGTCATGTCTGGGTCACCCATGGCCAAGGGGCCCACGGCCACCTTGTCACACCTATGCCTTCACTTTGCAACACGTATGTGGACACTCGCTGCTCCGAGCACCGCAGCCCCTCCTCTGCAGCCAGGAGTGGGAACCTGCTGTAAACACACGTAAATATTTAATGTCCAGAGAAAGAGTTTTTGCCGTGACCCAGATTTTTTCCCCCCTGATGCCCCACTGGGACCCAAGGGGATTGAATGGAATGGGAGCTTGGACATGGACATGTGCGGCTCACCTGTGTCCACAGCAGCCCCCAGCCCAAATCAACCAGGATGGCACATTTTCCCTGCCCACTGTCCCATCCTCACAGGGCTTGTCTTTGAGCCAAGGTGGACGCATGCCTGCAGGTGCCACACTACCCGCCTGCAATGGGGACAAGCACAAAGTGGGAAGGTGGATGCCCTGCTCCCTGGGAGGTGCAGGAGGAGAAGCTGGGATGCTCCAAGTAGGATCAGCCCCTTTCCTGCAGCAGGCTTTTCCTTCAGGAGAGGTGCCTGCCAAAAATTTCTCAGCCTCAGACCCACCTTGCTGCAGCATTGCTTGGTTCTTTTCCCCACCTGCTCAGGCCAGGCAGGGGCAGGTTGACCTCCCTGGGAGCACCTGCTGGCACCGGCAGGGCCAAGTGTTGCTCCCCAGCTCCTGCTCCAGCTCACAGCGGAGTCGCGTCGTCCAAACGCAGCGCTGCCTTATCAATAATAAAAGGCAATTTCCCCAGACAGAGCCAGGAGATTACTCAGACCTTCGTGTGCCTCATCTGCATCTGGCAGGATGGGAAAGACTTTAAGAAGATGCAATTTGACAGTAACGCAAAACAACAACAGCATTAAGGGAAGAATAATGGCAAAGGCAGCTGTCAAAAACCTTGTGTTCCTTAACCAGGAGCAAGAAATCAGAACAGTCAGACCCAAGCAGAGGCTGAAAGGGAGGGCAGGACTGCAGCAGGGAGCCAGGTACCACTGCCCATGGGGCATGTTGGCCACCATTGGGATCTCAGCTTCGGGATGTGGACACAGGGAGGATGAGAGGACCCTGGTGTCACCTTGGCCAGCTCAGCAACTTGCCAGCTCCATGGCCACAGAGCCCAGGGGAGGGAAAGGCACCGCTGTGCATGAGGCAAGTAACGTTCCACATCCATCAGGGCAGGACCTGGTGCCATGAGCCCACAGCAGGCACAAGGCATGGGGGGAGCCAGACACCAAGGTCACATGTGGCATGGCTGCTGCAGAGCTGGCTGCAGAGGGGGATGGAGCCAGGCCAGATGCTGCTGCTTCAGTCTCTATGAAAATAAGCCAGAGGATGTCTGATGGTGTTAGAGAGATGAAAGGTATCCAGAGGAGCTGGGCTCCATGAGGTTGTGCGAGCACAACAACCAGGGGTCTGCAGCCCAGGAGCTCACAGCGAGGATTCAGGCACCTGCTGCCAAGAGGGGACTACCATCCCCGTGGGGACAGTTCTGGTGACATCAGGGAAGAGGGAACACGTCTTAGCTGGCAGCACTGGCAGCCCTTGGACCTCAGCACAGTCGTGAGAGCCGAGCAGGGTACAGCAACTGGGGCCGGTAGGCAGTCTCCAGAGCCCCCTTTCCCCCAAATGCAGGAGCAGGGAGACATGTCACTGCTGATACCACAGTACAGCAGGGCTCAAGCCACTGAGAGACCTGCCTGGATGAGGCTGGCGTGATCTTCCTGTAACAAAGGCACTGGATTTATGGGTGTTTATTACATGTCCTCCACATGTAATTTGAGCCCCTGCTCAGTAATTCAGTTTTGCCCACCAAAATTCGAATCCCATCAATGGAGCTGCCATGGAGAGACCTGCCCAGCACAGCCAAAGCTCACAGATCCTCCCCAGAGAGGAGCCAAGTGGCACCTCTCCAGTCCGTGGGAATGCTGGTGTCAAGCATGTAGAGCACGGCATGACCCAGATGGGATCTCATTAAGAATCTGTTATGCCTCAATACTTAAAATTAAAAAATGATGGCAAGAAAGAGAGAGGTCCCAGTGAGTGAGGATCTGATCCCCTTTTGAATATGGGCTGTGTGTCAGGAACCGCATGAATACATGAATACAAGAACCAGAACCATGACTCTAAGCATGGTTGAGAGGACCTGCCTGGGACAGGCAGCTCTGCTGGAGTGTTTCAATGTGCTACTGGGCTCTGCTGAGTGAGGGATTCCCATTAACCAGAAATGCTTCCATCCCTCAGACAGACCTTCTCCTCCAGAGAGGGTGTCCCTGACTCTCACTGAGGACCTCAGGGATCCCCCAGCATTGGAATGAGGATCTGACTGACAGCAGGGAGGGTGCTGCAGGCAGACGCTTGGTGTGAGGGTCTGAGGGGACCCTGCATGAAGCCTGTAATCCCCATCACGAAGCCACGCAGGAACAACACATCCTGCTGTCTGTCTGAGATTCCCCCCTCCACATGGAGTAAACAACTGTGCAAACCCCCTGTCCCCTCTGGAGCCAGGCCCCTGCAGAGCCTGATGCTCATCTCTCCCAGGCTGGAAGCTCCTGCTTCCTCCAGGCACTTGGTTTAGCATAAGTCACTGCAGGGTCATGACACCCATTATACAACCCACTCATGAACACTGCAGCAGCTTTGGGCAGCCCAACTGGCCCAGGCAGGTGCTGCATTGGGAATCAGCAGAGGAAAAATCTCTCCAGAAAGTCACTGGCACAGCCCCAGCCCAGCACCACCAAGGAGCTGCAGACCTCTGCAGCTGTGGGTAGTGCCAACACAGGGAGGAAAAACACCAGATGCAAGAGTGACATCCCACTTGGAAGGACACTGAGAGCCCCTCACTGTCAGAAGCAGTGTCCCAAGGTTTTACAGCCTGGACAGGGACACCAGAGCTCTGGAAGCAGAGGCTCAGCCAAAACTTCTCTGGATCTGGCCATGTTGGAGCATCTGAGGGAGAGAGGACACCTCCTGTGTTATCCAGGCTCCTAGAGCTGCTGCCAGTCAATAAAAACCAGTGAAGGGTTTCATAATGTGTATGCCTGGACAGACAAACAGGACTTAATGAAACCTTTCTTTTAAAAATATGGTTTTTAATTTAAATGCAAATTGGGTGCTGCATTAGCTGTGGGTCACTTGCACTGACACACTGCTTAATTAGCAGGGATGAGGCTCAGGAAGCAACAGCACAAATGGCTGGCCCTTTCCTGGGCATTTATTTTAATTAAAAATTTCAGGACAGGATCGGTCCTGCTGTACAGAACAGCTCCTCACCCAGTTCAGCCAGACCTTTCCCAAGCCATGCATACTGCCAGGGATACTCTCAGCAGGCTGTTAGCTATTAATGGAGCAGGGCACATTTATTTCTGCATCTCAAAATCCCCTTTGGCAAATCACAAATCACAGCACTCTGCTCAATAGATGCTCCTGCAACATCCAGCATCAGGCAAATGGTGTCAGTGATAAATCTGTGCAAGGACAGCAGAGATGTTTCCAACTGCTGGGGCGAATTACACGGATAAGTCGTCAGAAGACATATTAAACCTAATGTGAAATTAAACCTTGCAAGTGATGAGCAGAGCAGTTATCCTGTGTTACATGCAAGTTATGCACAAGAGGATCTTGTTCAGAGCAGATCCGCCTTTGCCAAGAGAGATGAGCTGGAATGAGAGCCCTGATCCAAGAGAGAGGAACTGGAGTCCAGAGCCCTGACTTAAGAGAGATGAGAGCTCTGATCTCTGGTCAGGGCTCCTGGAATGGAGCTTTAACTCTTCCCTCAGCCCAGCTCTGCCTTGTGTGAGACAAATCCTGACTTGAAACATCACCAGGAGATGGAAGGGGCAAAGCAGGAGTGACCCTGCATTTGTGCCTGTCAATAACCACTCAGGGTTCAATCAGTGCCATGTCCCTCACAGAGCAGATCAATGGTAACTCATTGGGAGAAAATGAGATAAACAGTGGCCTTATTAGCGCTCCATTGCCCTCCAAATAGCAACCCCAGCCAAGGCTGCCTCTGGGCACAGCAGGAAAAGGCCCTTGGATTAAAGGACATACTCTGAGGTTGTCCCTTCTCTGCTGTGCTGTGTTTCAGCCCATTTCCATCCTGGTCAGCTCAGAGCAGATCCAGAACCAGCCGAGTCAGACACGGAAAGAAGCACTGGGTGGGAGCCCAGGGCCTGGTGTGTGCCAGGTCTCTGGGGGTCTGTTCCCTTCCTCCCTCGGTGTCCATAACCTCGAGGGCACAAGCTCACCCATCCTCCTAAAGAGTGTTGGAAATCTCATCTCCAATGCACAATAGGAGCTAACTACCCCTTTTCTCACCTGGGGAAGCCCAGGTGAACATTCACGGCATGTTCACATGCCCATCACCGCCTGCAACAGCAGACATCCCTGTGTGATCCCTGCCATCATCTGTTCCGTGTTGTTGGGACTCGGTGCTCCTACACCACCAATGTCTGGTTGGAGGCAGCTGATGCTCTCCAGGGTGGTGACCCCCCACTGCTGGTATTCCAAGTGAGCCACTTCAAGGCCAAAGCCATAAAAATTAGGACTTGGAGTTTATTTGTTCTCTATACTCCTGTCTGCCTATGAATATGTGTGTTCATTCTGAAAAGGGACCCTGTGTATCTTCCAGCTTCCTATGTGTAGGGAACAGCAGTCTGGAGTTCAGGGAGCTCCCAAGGCAGGTGACAGCCGTGGCTGCCTTGGGATTGGAGTCCAAAGCCCCCAAGGCTGAGGGTCCCATGGACCCAAGGACTGTCTTCTCCTTCCAAATCACCTATTTGCTTATTCCCTTGCTAAGCCCAGACCTGAGGGACTCGGGGCTCAATTTAGCAGAAGGTGAAGACGTCAACCCACAAATGAGGGGGTAACTTTTCCAAGTGGGAGTCTGGAAGGACCCCAGCGACACACGGGGCTGCTCCCAGAGGGGGCTTCACCCAGCACCCTGCCCTTGCTCACCTCCCCAGGTGACACGCCCCTGCCCACCATGCTGTGCTCATCAGCTCCATCACTCCACAGTGCCCAGGCTCATGCTCACAGCACCAACCATCACACCTGAGCCTGGAGACTCATCCAAAGGGGCCACAAACTCCTGCAGCAGGGAAGGAGTGGAGGAGAACCTGGCAGGCAGGAGGGATGGTGCTTTAATGAAGCATCCAGTATTAAACCACTGAAGGATTAAAGCGAGGAAGGACTAGGATCCTCCACAAAAACCCAGTCATTAGTGAAGCCTGAGGGTAAATGCAATTGTTTTCTGTTTTTTTCCTGTCTTTGATGACCCAGTTTTTTACTCTCATCAGCACCAGGCTTGTGTTAATTTTTAAATATGCTTGGGTAACTGAGAACATTAACTATTCATGATCTTATCTGCAATAGCTGTTGGCTCTGACACTATGCCAGGGAGAGCTGAACTTGCCAGGGAAGGCAGTAGCTGGTTTTTCCTGAGCATCTTGTTGAAATGATCACAGGAGTGGGGTTCCAGAACACTCCTGGATAAATCAAGGCTTGTGGGGCAGGTTAGGATGATTGAGTCCATTCTCCTGCAGTTGAGGTGGCTTGAAAATACTCCAGAGCACACAAAAAGCTGGGATCTGGGGAATGCTGTGGACACTCTGTATGCTTCAGCTCCAAGGAAACCCCAATATGGTTTATAGGTAAGGGATCCTCCTGAGGTGGGAGGTGACTCTGGCTGTCCCCTGCCCAGCCAGGTACTGTCCTAGTCCAGGCAGAGGCTGGAGGAATCCCTGGTTATCAGGAATGTGAGCTGATAAACCACAGAATCATGGAATGTTTTAGGTTGGAAGGGATGTAAAAGCTCATCTCATTCCACCCCCTGCCCATGGGCAGGGACACCTTCCAGTAAGACCAGGTTGCTCCAAGCCCTGTCCAGCCTGGCCTTGGACACTTCCAGGGATGGGGCAGCCACAGCTGCTCTGGAAAATCTGTGCCAGGGCCTCAGCACCCTTACAGGGAAGAATTTCTTCCTAATACCTAATCTAAGCCTTCCCTCATCAGTTTAAGGCCTTTCCCCCTTGTCCTGTCACTACATGCCCTTGTGCAAAGTCCCTCTCCAGAATAAACATGGAAGTCAGTGTGTCTAGGGTGGGGGGAACAAGGAACACACAGCTCTTGGGACCCCTTTCCCTGGGTGTAAACATCTCTGCCAGCAAGAGCAGGGGATGAAGCAGCTGCAGGAGCTCAAGGTAACCTGGGAAAAGCTACACAGTGCTGAGATCTGGGAACAGGTACAAGAGTTAAGAACACAGGACAAAGCACAGGAGAACAAAGGCGATTAATTATCAGAACATCAACCAGCAGAAGAATGCAGTGAGAGAGAGAGTGAGTTATTCAAAGGAACAAAAAGCTCACGCTGGTTTTCAGGAGGGATTGGCCTAGCAGCACCTCCCACAGCTGGTACGTGGGAGATGTTCCCACCACCTTGCGCTGACAGTTCATTGCTGGAAAGAAAATCTCCTTTTTAGAGGATCCAAAGTGCAGGAGGACAGCACTGGAAAAAGAGGAGGAAAGTATGGGGAGCACAATGATCTGCAAGGTTCCTGGCCCAGAGTCAACACCAGCGTGGAAGAACTACCCCTCCCCCATTTTCCAAAAAGGGTACAGGTACTTTCTGCAGGAAAACTGAAATGAGAATCACAGAATCAGAGAATGGTTGACATGGAATCACCCTCTGGAGGTCACCTTGTCCAAATCTCAGAGTCCCAGGACCATGTCCAGTTGGCAAAGTTTACTCTGTTTTCCCCCCATGAAAATTAAATATCATAGGACAAAATATAATTATTCAATTTGCAAACTAACAGAGTTACACTGAATGCTCAGTGTATACAGCATTTTATTGATTGAACATATGTTACAATAGACAAACATATTACATACGCTATACAAAATATACATTCTGATGTGAAAAAAATATAAATAGACACTAGGAAATAGCAAGAGGGAAGAGAAGCAGCTTTGCTCTTGCTGCCTTCTGAACCCTCAGTTCCTGTACCGGTAGTGCTTTGGCATTGATTGAGGAAATTGCTTGTTTTTACTGAAAAAAGAAAGGCCACTCTGTCCCCTCTGCAAAGGGGAAAGAAGACGCACATGATTTTTTTCCTCCAAGTCTACCAAAGAAGTTTTTCCACAGTGCAGCAAGTTGTCATCTACTTACAAGCATCAGCTATTTACAACCAGCTTATGGACTTTAAATGCTTATGGAAGGATGTAAATGTCTTAATTCAGGATGGCAGCTTTTATAGGCCACTCTCCCACAGAAATTGGAGCAGCTTTAGCTGCACTCTCTAACAGCCAGCACAGTCCCGGTGCAGACAGCAGTGATTTTAAAGCCCTGGTCCAGGCCAAGCAGGTCTCACCTACCTAATGGGAATTCCCTTGCTCCAGGGAGTTGTACCCCAAGTACTCCCAGGGTCTGGACGCCGCCAGCTGCACTGTGACAGATCTGTGTGAGCTCAGCTCCTCTGAAGAGAAAGGGGAATGAAAGAAAAAGGAACAAGCATTTGCCAAACGGTGATGAGAGACAGGGCAGCAGCAGCAGGCATGCCGTTCTCTCACTCCTGGGAATTGCACATGCCAGCAGCACCCTGTCCCAGTAGCCTGAGTGACCGGCTGAGAGAGCGACCCAAAAGGATAAGGCTTTGCTGCTGTTGTAGTTTCATGACATGACCTTTCTCATTTGGATTTGAACTGACAGTGCTGGGTCCCTGCAGCAGGGAACACTTTGGATTCAGCATAAGCACTGTGCCTTAAATGCTGTCTGGGAAGGAAAAGCCTGAAGGAAATAAAACCAGAAAGAAATGAACTTAGGGTTCTTTTTTTTTTTTTTTTTAAATTGTATTAAAGCATTTCACCTGTCAGAATCCAAAAATTTACACACCTGTGTTTCTCTCTACTTCAACCGAAAGGTCAAGGACAATTGGATCCCCTTCCCACTAAAGCTGCTGGCTACCAAAGCAGCCACGCTGGCTTTGAGAGCATGGGAAGAGCCCTTGAAAATACTTGCTCATTTGCAAAGATTTGACTATTATTCCTGTCCAAAGAGCTGTGGGAAAAGCATCATTATGCCCAGAGCTTCCCCACTCATTTACTCAAATACTTCACCAGAGTCTCTAAATTCAGCTGTGATTCTGCACGACTACACCTGTCACATAAACCCTTCAGTCCAGGAATGGATCAACGGGAATTCTCACATACCTACAACTGAGCTGGGCCAGAAAGGGGTTTCTGTCTTTATAAAAATACCACACAGATAGTTTTATTTGGGTACAAATCCTACAGCTCCAAAGCAGGCAGCAGTGACCAGGAAGGAAGCACTTCACTCTGAAGGCATGACCACAGAGCACAATGTACCCACTGAAAATCCATCCCTGAGGAGTCTTTTAACACCTTCTACAAAAAGGGGCATTTTCCCAAAAGAAAGAATTTTTCAGGGAGTCTTTACAATGTCATTGTTCTTCCTCATTTTGTCAGGCACATCTCACTGGAACTATCGAGTCCGAGCTTCCTCTGTCTCAGCAAGATTTTTCAGTAGTGAGGGGTTCCCTGCATTGTATCATTTCTCACCTGTCAAATATTTAAACATTTTGGCCACACTAAGATTTAAGGGAACTATGAGTTCAACAATTTAGCCTGACATTTTACAATAGATAAGGACCAGTGTTTTAAACTCCATATGCCTTTGGCTATGCAGAAGAGATAAGTATTTATCAAGTGCTCTCCCAATTTACCTCATGCTTTTCATCACGACATTCTTTTTAAAAGTTCACTTAACTGTCAGCTAGGAAAAATATGGAGACCCTCTCAACATACACAATATTAACGGTTTTTTTTAAAGATAAAAGCTTAGATAAACCTTGAAATTCTGCTAATATCATGAAATGGATCAGCGCGCAGCCAGGTCAGCCAGGCACGCAGTTGTAGGCAACAATGAAATTCGTCGATATCACAGTTCTACCACATATCTATAAGTAAATGCACTTCTTTTCAAAACAAAGACAGCTCTATTCCCTCACAAACAAGCTTTCGGTCCCCCCAAGCTCCCCATATGGCTTAATACACAGCTGTCAAGACTAACAGTATGATACATACTTTGGCATAATAAAAAATAATTTACATTGCAGCCAACACGTTTATATACTTAGTGTATACAAAATATTTATAAATGTGAGCTTATTTACAACTAGAGTCCATTATTCATAGAAGAAAACAAGCCCCAAACTTAGACTGGTAGCAGACACCTGCCAACAGTCTAAGGAGGGAAAAGCTGGCCAAGAGTTTTATGCTTACAGTTCCTGGGGAATTCCATGAGGAGGCCCTGATGGTTTGTTTCCAAGCAGACAAAGCACTGTGAAATAGCTACACACGTTCTTGAGAGCTTTCCAAAGCATGCGCCACCACAAAGGCTGCTTCCAGCATCACACAATCCATGTTTTAATGCTATTTTTGTAGATGGCACTAATTATCCATGTGCTCTCTGGTGCACATTCCCATTTTCCAATGGAGAAATCGCAGAAAAAAGGGCATGTGCCACCTCCTCCAAGAGAGTCTGACTGTTTAGTAACTGCAGACACATCCACGAGCATCTTTGGCCTTAGGGTTATAGACCTGAGGTAGTAAATACAGTCAGTCAATCTGGATTTGCTTTCAAGGCTTTGTGAGTGTTTTATGTGGTTTCACTGTGGTCATGAATGTTCCGTGTCCTGTTAAAATCAAAATTCTGCTCCCGCAGCCTGTGGCATGGTCTGGCTGACGCCTGGTCCCGGTCACTGTTGGCAATACCGTCGCTCTGGAGCGGCTGCGGGGCCTCATGGGCCAACGGATGGTGCAGGAATTGCGGGTGAGAGCAGGCCAGTTCTTTGCTGCCTCCCCACAGAGGAACCTGGAAGGGCTCTGAGGGATAAAAATTAGAAGATGAACGGGAGAAAGTTCATAGAATCAAGGAATATCCTAAGTTGGAAGGGACCCTCAAGGATCATCGAGTCCAACTCCCGGCCCTGTACAGACACCCCAAGAAATTCCACCCTGTGCCTGAGAGCATTGTCCAAACACCCTTTGAGCTCTGGCAGCCTTGGGGTCATAACCATTCCCTGAGGAGCCTGTTCAGTGCCTGATCACCCTCTGGAGGAAGAACCTTTTCCTAATACCCAATCCAAACCTCCCCTGCCACAGCTCCAGCTGTTCCCTCAGGTGCTGTCACTGCTCACAGAGAGCAGAGATCAGTCACACTCAGATTTTAAATAGGTTTGAGCTCTGTGACTCGGCAATAACAATCGTTCTGAGCTGATTTTCTCTGTTTTTTGACAGTGTATTTTACTGGATGCTCTCCTTTTCCAGCAATCTCTTACAGTAACCAGAAACACACAGAGCTTCAGAGTGAATTTTTAAAAAGGTGATCTGGTAGAAAGTCAACAGAAAAACAACCAATTTAGGGAGTTCTTTGAACTTCAGGCCAGCTCAAACACAAAGGCTATTTGAATTTCTTATGTGAAGCTCCAACTTTTGGTTAATACATGCCCTTGCAGTATAAGCAAAGGCTCACATTCTACAAACTTAAACCTGCAGATTTAAGAAATTCCATCTTTTTAACATCACCCTCTTCAATCTCAGGTACTGAATGCAAGCTGTTGTTTGCTGATGCAACACGGGCATTTGGAGAACAAGAGGTTAATAAATGTGAGTTACTCCACAAACTACTGGCACTTGAAGGATTAGCTGTGTGTCAATAGTGAAGGACAGCACATCGAAAGCCAAAGTTATCAGGGAATACAAAGCAACAAAAGGAAAAGTGGACACTCACCAATAATCTGCTGGGAGGAGATCATCTTATCCCTTTTTTTGTCATGGTTGGTAAGGAAGACAGGCGTGTCTCTGTCTGCTAAGAGATCCAGAGCACTGGTTTCATTCTGGGTGCATGCTGTGTACGTTTCCTTGGGCATCTGCACCATGAGATTCGGGAGTGTTTGATCCAGGGGGTCCTCCTCGGTGATGAAGGCATAGGGACAGTACTCTCGGGTCCGGGAGTAGATGTTGGCATTGTCGTAACAATCTGAGCAGATAACTAATGGTGCTGCACCACCTGATGAGCACAATAGAAAAATAAAATACTCTCAAAAAGGATGAGGATGCCAGATTTCCATAGGCTTTATGTCCTGGTATGATCATTTATTACAGCAGCACGAATTGAAGGGCCTTTTTACATTTAAGGGAGTAACAGAGTACTCGGCTTGAGAGGTCACATGAGAAACCCCCCAGATTCCCCCCACCCAAATTCTCCACAGCAGTGCCCTTCTGAAGCTGACCAGGGGAACGATAGACATGTTCCCCTATTTCATGGGCAAAAGAGTTCTATGCAGGTCCAGCCAGCTTGGGCACCAGGCTGAAACAGCCTTGGGATTAAACCGGGATACCTGCCCACATCCATCTTGGACCTGACTTGTCCCTGCATGCCCACACACATCAGAGCTGATGATAAACTGGTCACTGAGATGAGCTCCTTCCTGAGACGTACTCTAGTGCAGTGGGACTGGACTGGAGAGGTCATGGACAGGTGTGAAAAACTTACACAGAGGATCAATTTTCAAGCCAGGCTATATAATGAGTGATGACTTAGCATTTTGATGGCAAAGAAAGCATCTCTGTAAGCTCAGTGACACGAACATCCAGAAAATTGTCCAAACAAGGTAGGGAAATAGTGCAGACCCCTTAGTTATGCTTGTAACAAGCCAACTAGATGTCTGGCAGAGGCAGGAATTTTATACCAAGGATAGGAGGCACAGCTAGTCATGTTCCAAGCAAAATCTATTTCCACCTCTTCTCCCTGGGCTCTTGAGATGCCAAAGGAAAGAAACAGGATAAAGATCTACCTTGACACTTTAGCTGTGAGGATGAGACTGTGCACTGGCATCCAGCTGAGGCACTGGTAACACACCTGAGGGCTTTGCTTACCATCTGCGCCTTTGTGCACGTAGCTGCCAGCTGGAGGCATCAGCTGCTGATGGCTCCCTGCCTCCAAGTTACTGTAGCCTTCCTGAGGATCAGACAGTGTTCCTTGGGAGGACAGGTAGCTGGGAATGTCAGCAGGTAGGTTCATCTCCTCTGCAAGGCAGAATTAACATTGGCAACATTAAACAGTGTGAAGATTTCAAGGTATTACCAGCACTATTCCCCACATTAACAAGAACACCCAGAATTTCAATTCACATGGAGGTATCTTTTTTCTACCTCAGTAATTATGAATCTGGCTGGCCAGTTCAAAGCTCATAGAGCCAGAAAGAAAATTTACACCTATTATTCCAGACCCTGAAAATATTTCTAAGTTTATTCAAATATTTACTTCTGAACTTTACTGTTTTCCCTCAATGTAGGACAAATCTAGTGTATAAGGAACAGAATCAGCACAGTTCTGGTATTTAAAAGAACCTCTGTAATGGAGGAATTTGAGCAAATCCCTGAAGGGATTTTGGAAGGAAATCTTCAGTTCTTTAATCTTATCCATTTGTAATGAATCCAGAAATTTCAAGTGTTTTGAAATAGAAACAGGACCAGAGACTGTTGATTTTACACTTAACCTGTGTTAGTGATGCTGTAATCTTCATTCTTCCTCCTCATGTGGTAGATGACAATAACCCACACCAAGGACGTTCCCACCACACAACACACAACGACGATAATCACGATCCCTACTGTTGTCCAGCCGTCCTCCTCATGGACAGTAGTACTCTGGGAAGAATCACAGTTGGGGGAAGCCAGGACATTTAGGTAAATATGGCCACGCTCAGTGCCCAGCGTGTTGGACATGATGCAAGTGTACTTCCCAGCATCCTCCAGTCCCGCATCCACTATGATGAGGAGCTGATTTGCTGCAGCGAAGAAATGCCGCTCGGTGACTGTCAAGGGACCATCGTCCTTGGTCCAGTTGAGACGAGGGGCAGGACTGCCACCAGCTATGCACTGCAGGACAGCAGTTTCACCTCGGGTCACTGTCCTGTCCTCCAGGGGCCTCATGAAGGAAGGAGTTTCTGGGACAAAAAGTGAAATTGTAAGAGAACTTCAAAGAATCATGGAATCCTATAATCATTTGGGTTGGAAGGGACCTTTAAGATCATCCTGTCCCGTGCGCTGCCAGAGACAGGGACATCTTCCACTAGACCAGGTTGCTCCAAGCCCCATCCAAGTGCCTTGAGCACTTCCAGGGATGGGGCAGCCACAGTTGCTTTCAGAAATCTGTGCCAGTCCAATTCTAAATTTGGCCATAATGTTAAAAGTCAGTGTCTTCAAAAAATGCTGCACTCTGGAAGGAACTGGCCTTCCGTTATTACTCAGCATAGTTCACAGGATGGGTCAGCTTGGAAGGGACCATACTGGGTCATCTGGTCCCACCTCCCTGCTCAAGCAGGATCATCCCAGAGCACATGGGACAGGATTGCATCCAGACAGTTCTGGAACATCTCCAGTGAGGGAGACTCCACACCCTCCTCTCTGGGCAGTCTGTTCCCATAAGGTAAAGAAGTTCTTCCTCACATTCGTGTAGAACTTGCTTTGCATCAGTTTCTGCCCATGGCCTCTTGTCCCATTGCTGAGCACCACCAACTACAGCCAGGTCCATCCTCTGACCCCTCCCCGCAGACACGGACAGACATTGATAAGGGCCCCTCTCAGCCGTCTTTTCTTGAGGATGAACAGCCCCAGTTCCCTCAGCCTTTCACAGAATCACAAAATCACTTAGGTTGGAAAAGGCCTCTAAGATTATCAAGTCCAACCATTCACCATTTCCTTGTAAGAGTGAAGCTCCAGTTCCTTCATCATCTCCACAGCCTCTGCTGGACTCGCTCCAGGAACTCTGCACCCCTCTTGCCCTGAGGAGCCCAGAACTGGACACAGCACTCCAGATGTGCCTCACCAGGGCTGAGCAGAGGGGCAGGATCACCTCCGTGACCTGCTGGCAATGCTCTTCCTCATGCATCCCAAGATCCCACTGGTCTTCTTGGCGGCAGGTTTGTTACCTGTGACAAAATTTGCTCTAAGGCAACACAAATTACTTGCCTAATCTACACTGCTGGACTGAGATACACCCCTCAGCTCCCTGCAAAGATCACACTAACTCCAACGGGCAGCTCTGCAACTCAGCTTCTAAAGCTTCACTGTGTAAACATCACACCAAGTGCTGCTCTTTGCATTTTAACTTCATTCTCCACGATTTCAACTTGCTACTTACAGCTAAGCTACACTTCCACTGCAGACGTGCAGGGATCTATCTGCCAGCACAGGCCAGTCACACTTACCCAGCACAGTCAGGGTAGCATTGGCCGAGAGTCCCCCTGCGATGTTCTGGGCCATGCAGCTGTAGAGCCCCATGTCTTCCATCTTCACATTTGCAATGAAGAACACATCGTCCTCAGGCATGACGTGCATCCTCCTCTCTCTTGCAGCAGGGAAGTCTGTGCCACCATCTTTCTGCCAGGAGATCTGTGGAGGGGGGTGGCCCTCAGCAGCACACTCCAGCCGGGCCATTGCCCCGGTGCGGATAGTGAGATCCATGGGGGTTTTCAGGAAAGAAGGAAGCTCTGGATCAAAGGGGGACATAGATTCAGCATTTTCAGTAGCAGGTAAAATGCTGCAAAAGCTCCACAGCAGAGAGAAAATTTGAAAACATATCTGAAACACTCCGTAAGAGAGAGAGGCAGATTCTTCTGAAGAACAGCATAATTTTTCAGTGGTTATTTCTAAGAGCCTTTCTTCCAAAATTTAAATACAGTATGTACAGTGTTCATAGAATCACGGAATGCTTTGGATTGGAAGAGACACTAAAGACAATACACGCCCATGGGCAAGGACACCTTCCACTAGACCAGGTTGCTCCAAGCCCTGTCCAACCTGGCATTGAACACTTCCAGGGATGGGGCAGCCACAGCTTCTCTGGGCAACCTGTGCCAGGGCCTTGCCACCCTCACAGGGAGAAACTTCTTCCTAATATCCAATATAAACCTACTCTATTTCAGTTTAAAGCCATTAAGTTCCTCTAAGACGATGTGAAGAAGATGATTTCTCATGGGAAGAATCGAGGGAAAAGTTTTTGCCACATTTTTCTTTCTTGCAAACAGGGAAGGTAAGCTTCCATCTCATCACCTCTGCTCTGAGGTACTGTGGGGATGAGTGGTCTGCTGACTAATGTGAACATTGTTTGTTGTCTTACCTCCCCTTCCCTCAAAATAAATGGAATGATGATGGCTAAAAATTAAAAAAAAGACTTAGCTTTTGACTTTTCAGAGTTTTTACCACTTATTTTCAGATGAGTCTTCCCCAGTTTTACAAACATGTGGGAAAGGTGCTGAGTTCTGAGGAGACAGTAGAGGGAGCTTTTAGTTTAAAGAATTCCACCTCCAATTAACTAGATGAACAACTAATTGTGTTCTACTAAAGCATGGGAGATAACTGCCACTTTCAAACCACTTTCAAAAAGTGAATAGAGGCTTTTCATCCACAAAAAACCAAAACCAAACCAACAAAAACAAAAAAACCCAAACAAACAAAGAAAAAAAAAAAGAAAAATCACTTCTTTCCGGCTTTATAAAATTATGTGTGATACTTCTAAATCCCATTGAGATCTGCAAGACTATTTTGGGCCAGCTTTAGTGAAAAATAGACTTGTAGCTACTTAAATGAAGTTTTAGGCTCAGAGTGTTTCTCCTTTTTTACCATTATCACTTACCATTGACAGTCAGCTTGGCTTTGTTGGAATAATTGGAGCCAAAGTAATTGGTGACAATGCACTGGTATTTCCCTTCATCAGTGAAATTCACATTGAAGAGGTGTAGGACAGTGGTGTATTCCAGCATCTCCCCACTTTGCTGCTGGTACCTGGCAAAATTCTCAACCTCTGCATCATAGAGGACCTCGCTGTCTTTGCGCCAGGCCGTGGCCATGGGTGAATCACTGCTGCTCACAGCAGTGCACATCAGGGTCACATTTGTGCCTCGCAGGGCTACCGTGGTCTCTGGGTGGACTCTGATCTGCGGTTTGGGGAAATTATCTGAAAAGAAAAGCACCAAGACTAGCTACTTTTCGTCTTAAAGTTGAATTATTATTGCAAGAAAACTCACTCAAAAGACAATGTAAGCAAAACCAAAACTTTGGGAACAGATGTCATGCTTGAGGTGCACAAATTCAGCTGTTTTGAGCTGGAAATCAAGCTGTGAAAGAGGCAGAACAATCAGCACTGAAAACAATCAGTGTGGAAGTGCGGTGCTGAGCAGCCCTACCTTCTGTCCAACTGTCTGAAACTTGCTATATTTAGATCACACTCAAAAGTCCCGCTCAGCTGAAGAGCCAGGCCATTTTATGAAGGACTGAAACTTACTTTCAGGTAGTTTAAATATCCTGAAGAGCCTTCAAGTTCTACAAGTACACAGCATAACAAGCTGGCAGTTCACTATCTCATCCCACTCGATGAAAGCGAGTTCCATATCCATTATTTCAGCAAAGACACTGTCATAGACACACACAGAGCTCTGTCAGACACCACCATGGTGGTACTGGAGTGGAGAAGTGGGTGCTTGCACCTACACGATTATTATTGTAGCCTTTGGCACCAAAGCAATGAAAGAATTGCATATACACAAATAACTGTTATAAGATTGCTCACCAGAAAAAGGGAACATCAGACTAACTCCAGGCCTGCCACAGGCTTCACCCAGACTCTGAGCAAAGAGTGTGAGACCCCCATAAACATCACAGATATGGAGCACCAGAAAATGTGCCAGAGCCTGAGCTACTCTAATTTTTGCCCAGAGAAGCTGTGGCTGCCCCATCCCTGGAAGAGCTCACAGCCAGGTTGGACAGGGCTTGGAGCAACCTGGTCTCATGGAAAGTGTCCCTGTCTATGGCAGGGGGTGGAACTGGATGATCTTTAAGGTCCCTTCCAACCCAAACCATTTTATGATTCTATGATATTCTGCTGGTATGGGCAAGAACCAGGACGGAAGTGTCAAACAGACCTTACAAAGCTAAAGGTAGTCGTAAGCAGGGAGAATGGAAGCATAATCCATTTTTAACAGTAAGCTAAATAAAAAACAATGCGGTCTCAACAGCACTACTCCCTCGGGTTAAAATGAGTGCTCAAACACCACAAAACAGAGAGAAGAGATACAGAACTAAACCCCCAAACTCATAGCAAACTCAGTGATGTACATGGGCCCACACGGGCACCATGGCCAGTACCAAGTACGTCCCCAGCCGGACAGCTTGATTTCAGCTACAAGACTTGTGTTACTGTGTTTTTGTATCAAAAGTCACTAAAAATACAAACCACAGACAAAGTCATCAGGGTCCACACTGAGAAGGCTTTGTCCTGCCAACCACTCAGGGTGAGCACAGCTGACATTTACAGCCTGCAGCAAATGGCTCTCACTGAGCCACTGGGGCAGCCATTTCAACTGGCAATCGCAAAGCAAACTGCTTGTGTTCAACACTCTGCAGAAACAGAGCAAAACAAAAGGATGAGTGACGTTTATTTCACATGCATACACGTGATTTCACGCAGCAAAGCAACTTAAAGCATATACATACAGAAACATCAGATTTACAGTATTATTTTACACATATGGGTGTTTATTATAAAATCTTAGCTATTCATGCTAGAATCGGTCCCTCTATGTCAGCATTGAAACCTTACATTTCGTTTTAATCCTGGAGAATATAAACTCAGAGTTTCAACTTCTAAAAAAACAATCCCAAAACCACTAAGCCTGTCTTTACAATTATCTCATCCCTCTTTAAAGCAATTAAAAGGAACATAACACTGCAAAGCAGCTCCATGTTTCAAACTAAACACATCTGCCATTATGAAATGAGCAGAGGCCTCAATTTTCATTTTAATGCCAGCTGATAAATATTTAAGGCCAAAAGTGATTTGTTTCATACAGGTATCAACTGCAGCTCATTTTCTCTGCTCCACAGAAAAACTACCGACAGGAAGCAATGACGGGTCTCTTCTTTCCTACCACCTGCTTTCAAAGTTTCCTAAATATTATGTATGAGTATGACTGACTTGAGACAGTCCAGCATTTAACAAGAAGTGATCTGTCCTAAGATGACTCCAGTAACAGCAGAGAGGCACCAAACAAGCCAGGATTCCATTCTGCTTTTTGCCTGTACATATCAATGACTCATCACTTTTAAAATACATCAGAGAAGGCAACAAAAGTCTTTAACACCTGAAATTGTCTCCTCACACTGGCAGATCTTGCAGACTAAGTTCATCTGGCCAAGGTTAACTAATGGAATAACAGTTTTAGACCAGATTACACAACAGTCAGGGCCTTTATCTCACAGAAAGGACTGCATTACAGTAGGATTAATCTTGGGTGTGAAGGTCATTTCACATTATATTACTTCAGATGTCTGAAGACCACAAGAGACCCTATCAGCTTAAACATCTGCTGAGCACATAAAAACTCTTGTCTAGCTGTGAATTTTAAAGCCTTTCCCTAGCCCCCAAAAACAGGAAGAAAAAACACAGGGTTTGCAAATCCCCCTGAGAGATTCCTGATGAATTATTTCTTTTGTTCACTGCCTATATGCCGTGCTGAGCTTGCTGCAAAATCATAGGATAGGATAAGCTTAATGGTACGGCAAGAAAAAAATTAACTCCTACTAATTGCAACTAAGGAAATGCAGGTGAAGATTTTATCAAACCTTAAATCTAAATATACTGCTACCAACTTTGAGTTGATAATTTACCAGCATTGCTGCAAATATTTCATGATGAAAGCAGACACACTTCAGACAACTTTGACCAACCCTACAAGGACTCTTTCCAAGGTAGGGCTTGTAAAGAATCTCTAAATAATTGTCATGAACTTACAGCTCCTTCAGCTGAGCCTGGGCAAAGGCATTTTCTTGGATGGACATTATTGCATTGTTGCTTAAATCTCTGTAAGTTAAGCAAAGAGCACAATAATGAGTCCGTGTGATTTCATATGCTGCCTTCAGTTAAATTCTTGAAAATCTGACAGAGAACACAAGACTGAAGTTGACAAATAGTTAGGAGTTTTACAAATTAAAATACTTACAGATGTTCAAGTCCTTCAAGACCAGAGAATGCTTTTTTGGTAATTGACTTAATTTGGTTTCCTTGCAAGATTCTGAAAACAAAGGCCCAGAAACCAGTCTGAATGTCAATATGAGTTCACAAAAAAGACCCAAAATAAGTTCCCTATGATGCTTAACTACATTTTTTTTCTAATTCTAGCTGAGATAAAGGATTAAATACTACTTTTTTTAGCTTAAAGGCTCAAATAATTTCCCCGAGAACAGGGTTTCTTTTCTATTTTCAACTTAGAGATTTGGGCTAGAAATGTGTCAGAAGATAACTTAAGTCAGGAGGATGAAACAGCAGTAAGTAGAACTTGGGAGTGAAGCAGTAACTTCCTAAGACCCACCTGCTACCACCACACAACTTCCTGGACTGCACTCTCACACCAGGCTATTTGTTATAACCAACGTTTGTAACTACACAGGATGGAGCTTCCTACAAAGCACGTGGCACTGGATGAAAAGTGCACAGTCTAAGTATTGAAAAGTTTGTTAATGCAATAGTGTTTCAAATTTGCTCAAAAATACTTTGTGTTTTGGGGTTGTTTTTTTTTTGATACGCAGTAACTTTTACCCAAACCAAAGAAGCAAAAAAAGTGACAATCATCACACAGAGGGAGTGAGGTATTCAATAATAAATGCAGTCAAATACTTATGCTTAATCTCATCAAATTGGTGCTGTAAGGAAATCCAGCACCACATGGATCTGATGCTCCTCAACAAGGAACCCAGGACTATATCAAGAGGTTGTGGCACACAAGTGGAAACACTGTGAGAAAGGCTTTCTGCCTCATGTCATTGATTTACAATCACTTAATATTTTGTACTGTCCCTCTCTGCATGCCTGGGAAGTGCTGTCATTCCCCTAGTTTGTAATACATACAGTTTATCCAGCCTGCTGAGTCCCACAAAAGCTTCATTTGCATCTTCTATGGCCCAGGAGATCTCATTGTTCCGCAAGTCCCTGCAGGAGAAGACTTTTCTTAGAAAGAAGCCTTGGAACATCATCGTGACCAGGGCTAGCGGTGAGCTGAGAAAGACAGGCCAGGTATGGGGCTCTGGCACAGCATCACCTGGAAGATCTCAAATCTTTTACAAAATGAAGCTTGTCAGGAGATGAATTTCTTACTTCAGAAGTGCAAAAGGGAAAACTGTTCACGGTAAGTGTTGCAGCCAGAACCACAAACAAATTCTGCAGCACAACTTCTTCACGTGGCATTTACGGAAAGCCCCAGTCTGACCAGCACTTGTCATGGGATGGACTATTTGCCAGGAGCTGGGAGAGGCTCCTGAAGCAAGTTGGTTCATGTAAGGGAATTAACCAATACACCAGCAGCATTAATCTTCACGAATAACAGGCTTATACCAGCATTAGCATATTAAGGGATTACACCCAGGTTACAGCGTAGGCCTGCCAGGCGCACCATGGCGGATTTTCAAAATGAAGTTGATATTCTGCTCACAAATCTCGTTATCAGCTAATGGGATTTCTGACTGACCTCAGCACAGCACTTCAGCCTCTCATGGAGAAGAGAGGTCTAAAAAGCAAAAGCAGCAGAGCAATACAGTTTGGAGAGGATTAAATGCTTTTTAGAGAGAAGACGAAATAAATTAACTTGCATTTTTAGCCTGAATGGCATGGACTGAGGCAAGAGCACCTGTTTTGATACCACCATGCACAGGGAGGAGTGTGTTTAAAGGAAATCACACTAACAATACATAGTCTGCACCGTGTTCTACCATATATTCCATGCAGCAGCTAGACAAAGCTTCCAAACGAGCCAACTGACACAAAACTAGCTGCATATACAGGCACCTGTATATATCACTCATATAAACACCTCTTTCCCTGTGCTAACGAGGGAAAAATGACGTTTCTACTTCCCCTTATGTGAGACTGTAAACTGTGTAGAACACCATTGTGGAAGAGACTGGGATCAACCTCCAGGAAACCATCATTGGTAACACACTGTTTTCTTATTTTTCTTACTTTGAAATATAGAAGTCTTGTTGAAACCATACACAGCAGTCACTTCCACAATTTGTATTTGTACACTTCCAAGTTCAGGACAAAAAGAAAAGAATTTCGTATTTCAGGCATCACAAGGTCTGAACAAATATGGCCTTGAAACTTCTTCACATTAAATCTTTTCCTCTTTGAAAATTATTCAAGCTAAGGTGCTCAACATAGAGCTGAGCTAATAATGACTAGATGAATAATATGCCAAATTTATTTCCAAGTTGCTAATTCTTGTGATCTAAAATACATTTCTAGAATTATCTCAAGGTCTGCTTCAGAATGTTAGACTGTGAGTGCTGGAGAATATAAATGCCAAACTGCTCACAGTATTATGAAGTAAATAATGTGGCAATATGTAAAACTTCCAAACTTCAGTGCTATTCTTAGATACATCTGTAATCCTAACTTGCAGTTAATGTATAATTTTACAGTTTATTCTCCAACACGGCAGAGTGGCAGGAGTTGAACATACAGAAATATTTACACCACGGCCGTAGCACCAAACAACCAGCACACAACCAACAATGGAACTAAAACCACACGGTATCTCTTGTTTTTTGAAGTATTTTTACACTCCACTACCCAGACCACTCAGCAAAATGAGTGAGGAGCCCAAAAGAAAAGCCCCTCATTGTGTGAGAGAGGAATTGGCTCCTCATGCCTGGCTGGGCACTAATGCCTGGAGCCTTGTTAATCACCACTCCCTATCCTCCATCCTGCACATTCCAGCCCCAAAGCAAAGGGCCAGGCCCTCGCTGTTGACACCCCTGAGAGCCCAGGAAACCTACTAATTAATCTGCTCTTGTTCTTTTTCATGCTACTCTAAATCTAAGAAATTAGGTTTAATTATTTCATTAAAAGGTTGCATTAAGGTTAACAGAATATGACTGCTTACATAAATCTCTCTGGTGAGTTTGCTTATTTAAGCATTTATTTAATGAGGTGACAGAGGGGTTACAAACTTTCACTCCTTTCTCAAGTACTGTTGTTTAGTGTAATTACAGCTGTTCAGATCTACTTGGGACAGGACTGGGTCTTTTCAGAAATATCCAAGATCTGCCACGAAAGGTCCTGGCAAGTGCAAAGCTGTGCCTTCGACAGCAAGAAGCAACTCTACATCCCCTCTTATGTTTGTGAGGTCAGCACATGAGCAGGATGGGCTAAACCACACCTTCTACAACATAAAAGGGTTCAGTCCTTGGTTTCTGAGGTTCCAAACCCAAGGAAACCCTCTGGAATAGAGAGCGTCAAGCTATTTGCTCCACAACTGGCATTTACACAAGGTATCCACATCTCTCAGAACCGTCAGAACACACATCTGAGCACTCAAGGTCACCAAGTCACTGTTTCTTACCACCTCTAAAATTGAGTGGTTGGTTTGTTTTAGTTGGGCTGGAATTCTGTCATCTTGGCAAGCCAAAAGATTATCAGCCCTACCACACCTGCAGGCAGGACAGCACCAACCACGATCTCAGGCTTCCACAGTGCAGTATCCGTTGCCTCTACTTCCAAAAGCTCCACTCAAACTGAAATTGCATTAAACTGAAATTTCCATTTGAAGTTTTCTGTACTTACAAGGTTTGAAGATTTGTCAGACCTCTAAAGACACCATCGGCAATGTGACTAATGCGATTGTCACCCAGGTTTAGCTTCTCCAATAAGCCAAGTCCCACAAAGGCAGATTCCTTGAGGCGAGTGAGCTGATTGTATGACAAGTCTCTGGAAACATTCAACACACACTTTAAAGGCAAGCAGGGGGATTATTTATTAAGACACTACCTGACTAGATTAACTATTGTGTTCTAATTTCTCTAACAGAATACTTAAAAGTAAAATACAGCGTTACCATGGGCCTAGCAAGGACATGGACTACTTCCTTTAGTAATTCATTCTTGCCAATCGATAACTGCAACATTCCAAAAATCCCCAATGAATACCAGCCCAGGACTTACAGCTCAGCAAGTCTTTGGCAGAATTCCCATGCATCTGGGCTGATCCTGGTGATGGCATTCTGGCTAACATAGAGTTGTTGCAATGTCCGCAGCCCATACAGCCAGCCCTTGTTTACTTCTGTTAAGTTATTATGTTCCAGTTCTCTAATGAATTAGAAGGAAAAAACATTTGCCAAACAGATAATCAGTGAAACGTCTATTTACAAAATTTCACCTTGTGGATCTCAAAATTATTTACTAACTTTAAGCCTTAGACAAGACACAATGCATGATTGTTTCAACCCCATTGAAATAAAAAGAGTGAACTAAAGTATACGAAGAACTGTGTAATTCAACACCAGCTGCAGGGATCTAGTGGCAGAAACAAAACTATAATCTCTATTCTCACAAACAACTCTTTAAAAAAGAAGTCTTTTGCTAACATTGCATCACACATCCTTGTGTTCACACTGTCAAAGTCACAGAGGAAAGAACAACCCCGTGTTATGGGGACTGCAAATGAAAACCAGCAAAACGCAACTACAGAGGCAAACATTCTTGATCACCATGTGGGAAGAAGCTGGAAAGAGGACCAATATAATGCAGTCACAAGACTGGTTTGTGTTGGAAGGGACCTCAAAGATCGTCCAGTTCCAACTCCCTGCCATGGGCAGGGACACCTTCCACTAGACCAGGTTGTGCCAAGCCCTATTCAGCTTGGCCTTGAACACTTCCAGGAATGGGGAAACGTATCTTTCCACTTCTGAAGTAACCAGACATGACATAAAAATAAGGGGAAAATACGCTTTTCCTATGATTTTATCAATATCTCAGCACAGCCTTGATGTAAGGGAAGCCATACAGGACACAACTCTCCTGAGCCATTTTCTTTTTGCTAAAAAAATTCCACAACCGGGCATACTCACAATTCCTCTATATTACCCAGGCCAAAGAATGCTCCATCCATTAGTCTGCTAATCCCATTGCGCTGCATTTTCAAGGATTTTAAGGATTCCAGTCCTTGGAATGTAAGACTTTCCACTATTTTAATCCGGTTCCTTTTCAGTTCCCTTTTATAAAGATGACATTCAAATATTAAGACACCTTGCAACAAGCACCACTGTGTGAAGGTCAAGAACATGCTGAGATTAACAGCTCAGCTGTAAATGTTGTTTTGATGTTTTCAAGACTGTTACTTACAGAAACTGCACGTGAGGCAACCTGAAGATCTTTGGTGGAATCATACTAATCCTATTTCTGTTCAGTTTTATCACCATTAGTGAGCTAGATAAGTTATCAAGGCAACCTGCTTCTAGAGTAGTTATTCTGTTGTTACTCAGATTCCTAAGGAAGGAAGGAAGGAAGAGGGAAAGAGGCCTTTCAGAACATAAAGAATTTGATGAACACAATGGCACAAGCAACTCAGAGCAACCACTGATTAACAGAATCCAAGACCCTTGTGAAGTCACATGAGAAGTCTGAATTCTGGGATACCAAGCTAAATCCTTTTTCCCAAAGGAATCAGAGGAAGGAGCTGATTTTTACTGCATGTCCATGTTTCAGTTAGACGTGGTTAACACAATGTCCACAGTGATGTACCCAAACAGGGCAGAAATTATTCCCTGTCCCTGATGGCTTATGTACCCGCACTGTGACAACAGCAGTTGCTGTTTTCCATGTTATTTGGGAAAACACAATACGGATTGGTATGAAAACTATTTTATTTCAAGGACATCTGTAGCTCCACTAAGCACTGCTACCAGTTCAAAGCTGTGTAAGGATGCTGACTTTAAGACACTAACTTAAGAGTAAATGAGGTCTCCAACACAATCATTGTAGAGCCAGGAATCCCAGAGATGGTAGATCACTCATACTTACAAGTACTTCAATTGCATTCGTGGAAAGGAAGAGGCTTTAATTTCTGAGATAAGATTAGAACTAAGATCTAGATTTTCTAATGACAGGTAGACCTGGAGTTGCTCAGCATTTATTTCTGGAATGGTATTGTGCACCCTGAAAAAGATCAGCAATAAATATGATTATCACAATGTCTCTTCCTTACAGTTGCACAGCTGAAACAGCAACAAGATTCTGTTTATCAACAGTACTAGTGAGTCTCCTGAATGGGACATGCACCACATGCTTCCAGAAGTGTTAATTCCTAAAGCAAAACTGCAATCCAAGAGCTATTTGCCACCCTGAGATACGAACAGATTCAAATTCTGAGGCCTATAGATGAGCTGGTCCTCATGGGAAGTGTCATTCCTGGACTGAATCCCTCCCCTTCAAAGCTGCTTGCCTTGGGTTGACTGCATTTTACTGGCAATCTAGGGTGACCTGATTGTTTAACTGATTTGTATTTCTTTAAAGAGTGCTTACATATTCCCTGATGCACTTTCCATGAGCAGTATTTCAAGAAAAATGATGATGTTTTCCTACAATTTGATAGCAGAACTATAACATGGTTCTCCCATTTGTTAAACAAGAAAAAGGCAGATGAGCTATTACTTACAATGAGAGGAGAGTTATATTGGAAGTTGTTTCGCCAAAATACGGAATTTCACTTAGCTCATTGTAATTCATTTTCCTTAAACAGAGGGCAAAAAAAAATTACTGACACTTCAAAGAGGAGAAAAACCCTTCTGTACACAGTAGAAAAAATTAATATCAATGCATTTGACAATTTTACTGTATCAATAATACTTAGTAGTTGACAAAAAAGATTCCCCAAGAGCTTAAATACTAATAATCTGAACAATTTGAACAGTGAAACATGCTAGCTTTTCTCATTTTCATGGATACTATTACTTCTCTTTCATTTAAAATCAGCTATAGCCAAAACAAATACACCTCATTTCTCTTTAAAAAGATTGGTCTTCTGATCTTTCACGAGAAAGATTTCTGCTCCCAACACAACAGTTTTATACATAAAATGCACTGCCAACATGGAGCACCCATTTTTAATTAACTTGCACTGAATTTGTCTGCAAGTCAGACGAAGTATCTTGACATGCAACGAAACATTCTAATTAGAACAGGATTAGGTAGGATATCTTTAGACTTTATCCTCATAAAAAACAACTTACACTTCTTGGAGAGTATGGACAGACAAATCAATGCTCCAGTTGGATGATAATAAATGATTATGACTTAAATCCCTAGAGAACAGAAAGAAAAGTTATTTAGCTCCTGGAATAATAAAAAAACCCAAAAACCACAAACCCAAAACATGTATGCTTTATGCAATCTCAAGTTTTAAACTGTATTTATGTATATTATACAATTGCTCCTTCACTAAAGAAAAGAGCTTGTTCTAGTGGTCACTCACAATAAAAGCCTAAACAGTTCTATTTCTCTGTTTGAATCAAAAAACTTTTTGTTAAAGCTTCTTGAAAGGAAGATTGTACCTGACCAGAGAATTTTTCCTTTAACCCACAGCTTTATTAACAACACTTGTCCACTGCAAGAAGGAAAAACTTTGCAGGGACATGAGATTAATTTCTTACAAAATGCCCATTATTGAACTGCTTCCTGTAGCATGATCTCCATTTTCTCAGCTTTCCAAAGATGCTGACTAGCCAAGGCAGGCTTATTCTAAAGGAACAACATACACACAATTCCCAAACAAGCTGGAGGGGAGAGAACCCTGAAGCTGGGAATCTTACAGATAGATGCTTTAGCACCAATTGGTTTTACTTATAGGAATCAAATGCAGGAGTTGGACTCTTTCAACAGGCAAGAGTCATTAAATCCAGCTTTAATGCTCACACTGGGTGTTGGTGCTATTCCCATTGCTGTAACTTTATACAGTATTTTACCTTTGCCTTGGACTTGGTGCACAAATGCAACAGATGGGTCCATTTCTGAGCACAGGCTCCCTCTCTTGGAGCCCCTAGTCCATGACATGAGTCAAAGAAGGAACAAAAAAATCAGGTCTGATGGAAACAGGGTCCCAGCCACACCAGGACAGGCAGATGTCAGTCCAAAAGGTGAAACCAAGCCATCTCTGTGACATTTTGCTGGCACAAGTCCAGCACAGAGGTGACTCTCCCAAAGCTCATGCCAAGAGCCTGAGTTTTTGTGTCTGAACAGACCTGACACTGCCACTATGCTTGCAGTATGCGACTGGTGCCCTCACCACAGCTGGAAATCTGTTGGTAAGTGCAGAAATAACTGGACACAGCTTATGTCTCTGAGCTATGAAGATGGTGAAGGGTCTAAAGGGGCTATACAAAGAGTGGCTGAGGTCACTTGGCTTTTTTAGCCTGGAAAAGAAGAGACTGAGGTCAGGACTCACCGGGGTCTGCAGCTTCCTCCCAAGGGGCAGCTCTGATCTCTGCTCTTGCTGAACAGTGACAAGACCCAAGGGAACAGCTGGAGCTGTGTCAGAGGAGGATTAGGTTGGGTATCAGGAAAAGGTTCTTCCCCCAGAGACTGGTTGGGCACTGAACAGGTTCCCCAGGGGAGTGGTCAGGGCCCCAAGGCCACTAGAGCTCAAGGAGCATTTGGACAACATTCTTGGGCATAGGGTGAGATTTTGGGGTGTCCTGTGCAGGGCTAGGAGTTAGACTGGATGATTCTTGTGGGTCTCTTCTAGCTCAGGATATTCTATGCCAGCTAGTTGTTCCAGCCTGGCAGCAAGGCATCATGTTTCCCTCCCCATTTCCAATTCTGACATCAAGGAAAGAGCTATAACAAGCTATTTTCAGCAAAGCTGTTCCACTCCCTATGAGCTCCTCTGTTAAGGTCCTGTATCACTGATCCTCTTTCATCATTGCTGCAGTAACACGGTACGTATTTATTATGGTTAGTTTTAATATTATCAGGCAGGCAGCAGCTATACTGACACAGGAGACAAAATCACACTTTGCAACCAAAACTACCATTTATCTATTAAAACAAATATTAAAATGTAAATGAGAATAGTTTAAAATATTTCCATTGACAACCAGGTTTGGACAGCCACAGCACCCACACGCTCCTCTGTTCTTGCAATACCTTTGGGCCTGTGCTTGACTCCAAATACACCGAGGGCCAAACTTGATCATACAAGAATCATTGAGTCCAACTCCTGGCCCAGCACAGGTCAGCCCCAAAATTCCACCATGTGCCTGAGAGCATTGTCTAAACACTCCTTGAGCTCTGGCAGACTATTTTTCATCTGTAAGACCAAAACCTACTAAGTGACAACAAGGACTGACAACTGACAGGCTATTTGTTGTTAAACTTCCACTCAGGTTCAGTGTAAAGATTCCGTTCTAGCATTGAATTATTAAAATCCTGGGTGTCACGGCAAGTCAGGCAGTTGTTAAGATATTCTTTAAATTACATTAAGATGCAAATTATACAGATAGAGCAGCAAGTGAGTTTGGAAACCAAAAGAAAAATAATCAAGAGAACAACTGCAGCCAGTTGCAGAACTGTTGCAGAACTATTCTGCAGCTCTGCTTCCTCAGTACATGTGGCAATTAAGCCAGCCCTAAATGCTAAGACAAACACAAAAACAACCGAGTATGAACAAGTGCTCCTCAGCAGGCTTCCCACCTCAGGGGGCTGAATGCTCAAGACACCCTCTCCAGCTGCCCAGATTCCCCCAAACCCAGCTCAGCCCCAACCTCTGGGCATCCACAGGAGCCTGGCACAGCCAGGTGGAGGGAGAGATTATTCCAAATCCCAGTAGTAGACTTTCCTGGATTTTTCAAACATGCAGGCACCCAGCCAGTGCTGAGCAGGGGGTTTAACCAGAGCGGCAAGTACTAAGCCATGCTGTTTCCAAAGAACCAGTGCGCAACACGTGGAGGACAGAGACAATGGATGTGGAAGATAACAATGCACCCCTCAAGGTGTGCAGATACTCCACTGATGAGCAAAACTAGGCCATGGGTTCTGAGCCAGACCAACCTGTGTGTCAAGCACAGCTAGTGGGCACTGACACAGATCTTGGAAGCAAGACTAGTATGCAAAGAAAACTGAAACTTGACTTTTCTAAGGCTTTCAGGAAGAATATAATAGAATACTTTAGCTGGGTAGGGGACCTGCAACAACCTTCTAGTTGACCTGCCTGACCCCATCAGGACTGACCAAAAGATAAAATTATTCAGGACACTGTCCAAACTCTTAAACACTGACAGCCATGAGGCCTGGGTGATGAGGACGTGCTAACATCCAGCTATCCCCCCCAGAAGCCTACTGTCTAATTACTAAGTTAGAAATTAAGATTTTAATTCAGAAAGCACAGGAAAGTCTTTTTCTATTATTACTCAGATTTGGACTACAACAAAGTTTTCATTACAGTAAGTCCTCTTTCAAGAAGTTGGGTGTAGTTGATATTTAAACTGGTTCTGACACTATTTATATCTACATTCTGTTACTGATGCTTTTCTTTTTCAAACAGACCAGCTGATCACAAAATACAGAATGAAATACACTGGCTGATTTTCTGTGTTTAGAGATCATTCAATCACACAGCTAAGATTCCTGCTATCCTGGAGAACCAGATGCAATTCCCTTGCTCTGGAAAAGCCAAAACCAAAGAACCCATCCTTTAAGCAGCCTTTGCACTGTAACTGGGAGGCCCAAGCTGTGCAGAATACAGAGCAAACATGCACATTTTGTATTTTAGAGATTCATCTGGTATTGTATATAACATCATCTAAACACTCATTTTGAGCTTAAGTGGTACTCATCTCTTAGCAAATAAAACAGAACACACATACCAAACGGATCATGCATGATGAAGACTGATCTTAATTCAGCCAAGCTGAGCATACAGTGGACCGTAGAGGTGTTGATGCAGAATGCAGGCAGCCAGTTGAGCTCACCCAAAAAACCTACTGTGAATGGAACTTGCTGAACTAATTAACTGATACCTGAACTACTTTTATTCATTGTCTCTCTGGTTACCAGGATATATCAACACACTTACTACTATGGGACTGGAGGCAGCAACCACCAGCATTGTGCTTCCCTCTGCCCCTACACACAGCTACCCTTCACACAGGGCTGGCATTCCTTGCTCTAAAGAAACTAATGTTAAGAGGCAGACATACAAAAAAATATTTCCTAACTCGTTAACTTCATAACCCTTTTCATCACCCACCAGGTTAGCCACAAAACATATATAACTTCAGAGGAAAAATGAAGTTACGGTCGTCTGAGTACTTCCATCATGATAAACCGAGTTCTGCTCTCCTGGTTTTATTAAAAACAAAAAGTGAAAATAAAACCAACCTGCACACACACACACTGGAAGCACCACCTGCAAGTAATTTGAGAGTTAGGAAAAGGAAGAATTTTTAGTCCTCAATGACAGTCGAAATGGTATCACAGAACTAACAGGATCAAGGACTTGATCATATGAGAAAAATTAGGCTTCGGTTAATTTTAAACAGCTGGTAAACATTATAGCTCATTTAGATACAGAACTGCTAGAGTAGTCCTAGTGAAAAAAAACATTACCCATGCTTCATGTGCCAAAATCCTGAAAGCCACAATAGAGGATAGACACAAAATGGATTGAGAACAGCTCTGGGAAGGACTTGGGGATGTTGGTGGATGAGAAGCTCAACAGAAACGTTGAGTCTGCAGCCCAGAAACACACTCCCCCCACCCAAGTCCTGGCTGATCCCCCAGTGTGAGCAGCAGGGGAGGGTTAGGGTGTAGTATGGGGTTATGGTTAGGGTTAGTATGGGGGAATTCGGCTCCTCTGTCCTACTCAAGTGAGACCCCCACCTGCAGAGCTACCTCCCACCCTGGGGGAAGCCGACATCAGGAGGACATGGAGCTGTCAGAGCAAGTCCAGAGGAGGTCAAAGAGATGCTCCAAGGGCTGGAGCCCCTCTGCTCTGGAGACAAGATGGGAGAGCTGAGGGTGTTCAGCCTGCAGAAAAAAAGGCTCCAGGGAGACCTTAGAGCCCCTTCCAGTGCCTAAAGTGGCTCCAAGAGAGGGAGGGACTTTGGACAAGAACCCGGAGTGACAGGACAAGGGGGAACGGCTTCCCACTGCCAGAGAACAGGGATAGATGGGATACTGGGAAGGAATTCTTGGCTGTGAGGGTGCTGAGGCCCTGGCACAGGTTGCCCGGAGCAGCTGTGGCTGCCCCATCCCTGGAAGTGTCCAAGGCCAGGCTGGACAGAGTTTGGAGCAACCTGGGATAGTGGAAGGTGTCCCTGCTCATGGCAGGGAGTGGAACAAGAGGAGCTTTTAGGTCCCTTCCAGCCCATACCAGTCTATGATCACCTTATTATTGTTTGCAGCATGTCAGATTGCACAACATAGCACAGTGCCAGCTGTGCTTCTTCCCACTGCACGTTGTACCAAGCAGCTTTAAACGCACCCTCTTATCAGCTTGAACAAAGATACAAGTATTTGCTGAAGCTTGAAAACTTGCTCTGCAAACAGCATGGATATCATTTTGCTTATTAGCCTCCTGATGAACTGCCAATTCCCTTTCCCAGACACTGACAACTTCCCTAACAAGTTACAGTATCTTTATACCTCTCTAAACACCAAAGGTTTCACACACAAGTTGTTGTATTTCTATGCTGAAACACGTTTTATCTTAAACGTTTCCAACTTCTGATTGTGCAGACAAAGGAGAGAACTACAGAACATCATAAGGTGACAAGCTTCCTTAGACATGTCCAGTTTTTAACACAGATCAGACTCAAGTCCTGCTAAAGGAATTCCTTGAGTTAACTCCAGTGGTCTGTATGTTTATAATACCTTCCCAACAGGCTTAATTTTCTCTTGGTCTGGAATAACATCATTTTTATCAACTAGGAAGATTGATAACTCCAAGAGGAACTAAGAACTCTGTGCAGAGAAGCAAGTTTTCATCTCCCTCATATCCCAGCACCTCTTCCACCCAAACATGCTGTAGCCAAAGGGGACAAAAGCAACGGTGATTGTGACAGCAAAAGTCAAGGAAGGACAAAGGCTTGACCTGTGTGAACACTATTTAGCACATTGTCTTATTGAACACTTGGGAGCAGAGACTAAGGGTGGCTCTGAATTGCTTTGTGGGATTTCTTTAGAAAAACAATGGCAGCAAATGTCACGAGGAGTCCATAATGGTTTAACTGAGGGAAAAGGAGAGTTATCACTGCACAGCAGTAGTGGAATGCAGAGGAAACCAGAAGCAACACGAAGTACCACAACACGGCTGAGGCTGGTGCTTGAAGGAACACTTCCAAGCACAACCCTAAAAGACAATGTCCCAAAGCCTGACTTGAAACAACTTTAAGTCCTGGACTGAATGGCATTAATAAGTGATTAACCAACCCCAACCTGCCCGTGCTCCACCCTCCTCTCACTTGTTGCCATCACAGAGTAGGGCAAGACAAGCGTGAAACTGCGCCCTGGGACCCCGGCACACGGAGCCTTCGGGGCTAGACCCTTCTTCTCTCCACGGGACCGCTGCAGCCGCTTTGCCCCAGCTGCTGCCCCCGAGAGCCAGGCACCACTGCCGGGGCCGCTCTGCCCGCAGCGCTCCGGGCTCCGTGCGAACACCCCGCGGACAAAATCACAGAATCAATTAGGCTGGAAAAGACCTCCAAGATCATTGAGTCCAAGCTATGACCAAACACCACCCTGTCAATCACACCATGGCACTGAGTGCCACGTCCAATCGTTCCATAAACACCTCCAGGGACTGGGACTCCACCACCTCCCTAGGCAGCCCTTTCCAATGTCTAATCACCCCTTCTGTGAAGAAATTCTTCCAGATGTCGAACCTGAACCTTCCCTGGCGCAGCTTAAGACTATGTCCTCTTGTCTTATCGTTTGTTCCCTGGAAGCAGAGCCCGCCCCCCACCTGGCTGCACCCTCCTGTCAGGGAGTTATAGAGCTCCGAACCCTGCCGGCCGTTCAGCCAGGGCCTCGCACCGCCCCCGCCGCCGGGCCCCGGGCCCGCATCTCCCGCCTCCGCCAAGCCGAGGCCTGCGCACAGCCCGCCGCCCGTTCGGCCCCGCAGCCCCGCCGCGCTCACTCACAGCCCCGTGGTGCCGGCGGG
>VXAD01010498.1:126444-229462 GCA_013399195.1 Dicrurus megarhynchus
GGACCGCACAGCCGGCCCCGCTCCCCGCATCCCCCGGCCCGGCCGCGCCGCCCCGCCCGGAGCCACCGCAGCGCGCAGGCGGCGACGGGCGGGGCCACGCCGACAGAAGGCAGGGTCAGAGAGGGCGGGGTGGTGTGGGGGCGGGGCCACATCAAGCCCCGCCCAGCACCGCCGGCACCCGCAGCACGGAGCCCTCCCGGGCAGGGCGAGAAGGGGCGGAGCCACCACTCCCACCCCGGACCGCACCATCGGCCTGCAGGCAGCGAGGGGTGAGGGGGGAGCTGCCACCACAANAGCGCGCAGGCGGCGACGGGCGGGGCCACGCCGACAGAAGGCAGGGTCAGAGAGGGCGGGGTGGTGTGGGGGCGGGGCCACATCAAGCCCCGCCCAGCACCGCCGGCACCCGCAGCACGGAGCCCTCCCGGGCAGGGCGAGAAGGGGCGGAGCCACCACTCCCACCCCGGACCGCACCATCGGCCTGCAGGCAGCGAGGGGTGAGGTGGGAGATGCCACCACAAGTCCCTCCCCACCCACAACTTCAGTTTGAAGGTGTAAGGGGCGCGGCCAGAGAGGGTGGGGTGAGCACAAGCCCCACCCAGTCCCAATAACAACCTCAGCTTGCAGACGGTGAGGGTGGGGCTTTTTAGGAGCTTTGTTTCATCCGTTTGCAACGTCAGCTTGTTCTGCCAATGGGCGTCGGTGTCTGCAGGGAGGAGTCAGATGACCCACTGTTGTCCCTTCCGAGCTGACCCATTCAGTGATCCTGTGTCCCCACGAACCAGATGCTGCCGCCAGGGTGTCACCCTGTACCTGGTGCTGTGGACCTGTGCTGAGGTGTCTCCTCACAGTGGCCCCAAGGCTGTGCGGCTCCTCTGGCACCATGGCCTGGGTCTGCGCTCCCACAGCCGGCATGAGGGCAGACAGACCTGCAGGGCTTCACCTGGATCACACCTAGGCACCGCCAGCGCCCAGCCTGGCTACCAACACCTGGGCACAGACCAAACCACTGGCTGTGTGCCCTCTGCAGCCTCTCCATCCCATTCACGTCCTCCTCGGGGTCTCAGGCTGCTCCCATATCCCACGGCCATGGCCTCCAGGTTGGCCAAGGTAACAGAATAAATTCGGTTGGAAAAGACCTCCAGGTTCATCGAGTCCAACTTATGACTGAATACCACCTTGTCAACTAGACCATGGCACTCAGTGACACATCCAGTTGTTCCTTAAACACCTCCATGGATTCCATCACCTCTCTGGAGCAGCCTGTTCCAATGTCCAATCACTTTCTCTGTGAAGAAATTCTTCCTACTGTCCCATCTAAATCTTCCCTGGCACAGCTTGAGGCCATTTCCTCTTGTCCTGTCATTTGTTCCCTGGAAGCAGAGCCTGACCCCTAGCTGGCTACACCCTCCTGTTAGGGAGTTATACAGACTGAGAAGGTCCTCCCCAAGTACCCTTTTCTCCAGGCTAAACAACCCCAACTTCCACAGCTGCTCCTCACAGGACATTTGCGCCAGTCCCTTCAGCAGCTTCACTGCCCTTCTCTGGACCTAGGTCTCTGGGGAGCAGGACCACAGGAACCCAGCAGGTGCACCTGGGATATGGTGGCAGCTCCCAGGAGGTCTGAGGGGTCTAACGGGTCTCAGTGCCCAGGGTGGGAGGAACCCAGGGCATCGTTCGTGCTGTTCAGTCTCTGACACCTCGTGGTCCTGGCCCCATCTGAGAAGGGACATGGGTGCTCAGCTCTCCTGGGGCATGGCTGCCCTCCGCAGCTGGCCTGGGGTGGACCAGGCACAGGCACGGTGCCCCCCAACACAGCCCCACAGCCTGTGGCAGACCCAGTCCACCCAGTCAGTGTGGGGCTGCAGGAGCCTCCATCCAGAGCAGGCTCAGGAGAAAACATCCCCTCTACCCTCGGGTTGGGATCTGCAGCTCAGTACTGCCCCAGAGCAGGGCAAACTGGTGCTGGACCTTGCAGTACCCGTGGTCCTGGGCCACTCTCAGCCTCCCTGGGTGGCTACAGCATGGCTGGGCAGCAGCCAGGTTCTGCTGCAGCCGGATCTGGCTGCGTGGGAAAGGTGGAGGGAGCTGCACACATCCCCGCTTCTCAGAGTGGCTCAGGGCGTGGCTTCCAGTGACTGCAGAAACTGGAATTGGATGCTGGTGGCAGGTGGAAGGAGATTCCCACAGAGCAGGAAGGCCAAACTGCCCTGCCTGTTGCTGCTGGCGCATAGGCAAGGATATAAAGCTATCGGAGAGTGTCCAAAGGAGGGCTATGAAGATGGTGCAAGGTCTGGAGGGGCCTTGAGAGGAATGGCTGAGATCACTTGGTTTGTTCAGCCCAGAGAAGAAGAGCCTGAGGTCAGACCCCTCATTGGGGTCTGCAGCTTCCTCCTGAGGCCAGCAAAGGTACAGCTCCAATCTCTGCTCTCTGTGACCAGTGACAGGACCCAAGGGAATGTCTTGAGGTTTGTCAGGGAAGGGTTAGGATGGATATTAGGAAAGGGTTCTTCCAGAGGGTGGTTGGGCACTGGAACAGGCTCTCCACGGCAGCGGTCACGGCCCCAAGACTGTCAGAACTCAAGGAGTGTTTGAACAATGCTCTCAGACAGAGGGTGGGATCTTGGGGTGTCCTGTGCAGGGCCAGGAGTTGGATTCGATGATCCTTGTGGGTCCCTTCCAACTCAGGATATTCTTTATGATCTGTGCAAAAAGGGCCGAGCAAGGACAGGGATGATACCAGGTGGAAATCTGCTGCCTGCATCAGGGTGGCCGCTGGCAGTGCTGTCCCCAGCTGTCCAGGGCGGAAGGCTCAGGGGAGCTCAATTAGGAGAATCTGCTCAAAGTCCAGGGCCCAGCACAGGTCTCTCCAACAATAGCTCCCAGTGCAATTTGCATTTATAAGATTATTGCCATGACAGCAGAAATTTGCATATTAATAGAAGCCAGTCTTAATTGCTGAGCTGCTCTTAAATGTCTTGGAGCAGAAAGGAGCCTGCTGTGATTCACCAAGCTACAACTGCCACTGCTGGGGGCCCTGCCTTCTCAACCAATTTCCTTAAATCTCTCTCTCCTGCTCTCTCTGCCAGTCCTAGTCCAGCGCAGCTCCAAGATCTGTACAGCTGCCCCCAGTATCCATTTAGACGTGACATCCCTCTGAGGGTCCTCTGGGACGATGCCTCTGGGATCCATTTGCCCATGCAGGGCTAGTGCTATACACAGAACACCTCCTGTGTGCCCAGGATTGCCCATGATTCCCTCCAGGTGTTTCAAAGCCCAGCCGTGCTGACCGTGCTAAAGTGGGCACAAGCCCTTGCAGAGCAGGTAGCAGTGGCACACCTGGGGGTACAGCTGAAACGACCCTGCTGGAGGTAATTCCAGCCCAGCCATCGGTGTCAGTGCGGTTTAACATGGAGGAAGCACTCGATCCCTTTCCTGTCCCTGGCTGGGACAAGAGGAATGGAGTGGTCAGGGGCTTGCCATGGAAGGACTTGAACATCTCCCAGAGATGAGGAGTCCTCCCTGTCCCCAGCACAGGTCGATCCTGGATCCTTAGGGCAGGAGGCTTTGCTGCAGCCCAGCCCTGCTCATCCCCCTCGGGCCACTCTCCTCTCCCAGCACCTGGACTGCTTCCCTGAGCATTCCGAGGGGAAGCCTGGGATCCTGCTACAGCAGCAGGAGGCCCCCTGCCCCTGCCAGGAGCATCCCTGGCCTGGGCATGCCTCCCCGGCTGGGTGGCAATGGAGACTCAGCACATCCCATTGCTGTCAGCAGCTTCCACAGCGGGTCCTCCCCGGCGAGATGCTTCCCAGGCTCCAGCCCAGCATGGTTCCCTCCTTCCCGACGCTGAGCTGCAGCGTGGGAAGGCTCAGACTGTGCTGGAGCTGAGTCTTCGCCACTGGATGGCACACGAGCCCCAGCGGAGGAGCCTGGGTGGCCTTGGGGTGCTGAGCAGCCCGCTGTCGGCTGCGGGCTGGGGGTGCCGGAGGGTGCTGAGAGGTGCGGGGGAGTGCCAGGAGGTGCTGGCAGGTGCTGGGCTCCCAGCCCCTCAGGTCTGCTCCCTCCACGCTGCCCTCGGGACTGTCAGTGGCTGGGTCAGAGTGGGACTCTGACCTTGGCTGAACAGTATCTGCTGCACCTCCGGCTGGGTGTTCAGCTGCTCCGCAGGAGCATGCAATTTTCTTCTCGACCAGCACTCCCTCCAGATAAGGGTGAACTTACCGCCCTGCTCCTCGCAGGCTGGAAATTCAGGGAGGTTTTTAAACCTGCTGGCCTTGATGAGCACGGGCTGAAATGAGCTCTTTATTTAATATTGTCCTTTGTGCCAACGACTCTAATGGAAGGCAGAGGGTGCCAGCCTGGCCAAAACTCACAATAAAAACTCTTCTCTCCCCCAAATCCCTGACCAGCCACTTTTCTATCTGCCCCTGTCACCCTCTCAACCCTGTTCTCACCAGCACAGAGGTACCTCTGCATCCCTTTCCTCATCGGGACATCTCCACCAGCATCCAGGCGGTGCAGAGTGGCCTTATGCTGTGGGATGCCCAGTGCTGCGGCACTGGGATGGCACAGTGCCAGACTGGCCAGGCTGTGGCTCCCCTGTGGGGTCACCCTGCCCCAACTTCCCCCTGGTGCTGCTACCTCATCAGCTGTGCTGCAGGTCCCTGTGGCCTGGCTGTGCCCAGGAAGGTGAGCGGGCAGCCAGAGGAAGGGACAGGTTGTCTCTCTGCTGCCCTTGGCCCCATTGTTCTACCATGGCCACGGTGTCAACAGGAGCTGGAAGAGGAAACAGGGGCTTAGAAGATGCCAAGACCCCTGCTGCTCAAGGAAAGATAAGGAGGGAGGGGGCATTTACGGACTGTCCAGGGGTGGCGGATGCAGGAGGTTCCCCTGTGGTGCAGGAGAGGGACAGCATTGTGTCCCCAGACAGCTTTCCACGTACCATGCTGAGCGTGGGCAGTGACTGGGGATGCATGGGATGCTCCAGGGTTGGTTTAGGCCAGACGTTTAAAAAGATGGAAGTGATTTTCCTGTGAAGCTTTGGAGAGGGCTGGCACTGCAGGGAGGACTTTGTCACCCACAGACCTTCCTCATGGCACAGAGATGGCTGGGCTCTGGCTGGGGTTCTCATAATGTCCCTGTCTCCTCCAGTCCATTCCCAGGATGTTTGCACCATCCCAGAGCCCTGAGGGGTGGGATGCAAATGGGCAATCCTGGCTGTGTCTGCCCATGGCCCCAGTATCCAGGGCACTGCACTTGCCTGGGAGGAAGGGATGAGTGCCACGGGACTGGTGGCACTGCTGCCTCCCCTGGGCACCCCTGCAATGCAGCAGTCTGCTGTGCACCTGCTCCAGGAGCAGGACACTAACCTTCCCACCTCCACTCTGCCAACAAACCAGGACTGAACTTTGGACTTTGCCCTTGAAAGGGGTGACAAAGCCCAAAGAGCAGCAGCCATGGGCCTGGCCAGGGCTCACAGGGCTTGCTTGAGGCACACACGGGAGACACCCCACTGCCACAATCTCCTTCCTGGCTCCCCGTCCATGGGTTTGGTGGACAATGGACCACCACTCTGCAGCTGCCGATGGGCAGCAGCCGAGGAGCTGCTGTGCCTGTGTCCTGGACCTCTCCAAGTGCAGCCACCTGCACGTCTTTGCAGACACCCGTTGTCTGTCTGGGAGCCGGAGCCGAGCCTTGGCACTTCCAGCCATGCGTGCTGGAGCTGGGCACTGGTGCCTTGTACAGTCCTGTGGTTTTGCCATAGTGTCTGCTCAGGGTCACATTCACAATGTTGTCAAAAGCCCCCAACACCCCCACAGCCTTACGGGTGCCCCAAATCCACACCCTCCTGGTCAGCAAGTGCTTCCCAGGAACAGTACAGAGATCTCCAGGCCTGTTTTTCCAGGGAAATCACTGCGACACAATAGCATCTTCAGCTGGAGCCTGGCTTGGCTCCACTGACATGTGGCCAACACCTACAGCCTTTCCTCTCCCTCCCAGCAGTTTGTTTTGTTTCCTTCAACATTTATAGGTCATCTGGAGTCAGGAGAGCTAATGAGCGGGAGCATGGCCCCAGGCACTTCCCAGGCTGTTATGGACTAGGGACAGGGTGGGATGGGAATGGGGAATGCTCCAACAGCACACAGCTGATTTGGGAATCCCTGCATTTCAAGAGTGGTGCAGGTCCAGTTCAGAGACGATGGAATTGGCTCGCGGTGAAAGTGAAAGGTGGAGGTCTTCATAGTGAAGGTCTATGAAAAGAAAATTAGTAACAGTTTAATATTTATCACATCAGGGAGACCAAACACTGTGTTATATTAAACAATAAAATAGAACTGTTATTTTGTAACCTTTAAGCTATATTCAGATTTATGTTCTCACCGTCAGACCAGATCAAAGGATTTCCTGGGGAATTTATTTGAGGAAGGTTTTTGGGACATACACCTGTGATGCTGCTCTACTGGGGCACTCAGACTATGACACCAGTCACAACTCTTCCTTGTTGTCACTCAGCATTATTTCCAACGCAGGAACCAACCTGCACATCTGTTCTCTGGTGTGGAAAAGTGCTGGATCCAGGCAAGGAGACTGTGACCTCTCCAGCATCTCTGCTAGACCACAGGGGGTGCACAGTTCAGGGGGAGGTGAAATGTGAAAGCCACCTCCTGGTCCCTTGCTGCTGGTAGGTCCCACTCAGAGCAGGGATCAGGCTCAGGAGCCACAGCCATGAGCATGAGGCCTTCGCCTGCCACCCGTCTGCCCTGCAGCCGCAGTACCTCCTGGCACTGCTGTGGCAGGAGCTCCTGGAGGCAGCATGGGATCCAAAGAGCACACCGACATCAGAGCCAGGACAAAGTCTGGCAGGACATGGAGAGGTGTGAAAGGCAAAGTGCTGTCACATGTGCCTGATCCACGTGACTGCCAGTGCAGGACATAGCCCACACTGTCTGCTCGGTGCTCTGCACTGGGAACACACACTGGGCCAAGACAGGGATGTCTCCCACCATGCATGTCTCCTGAAGCAGGCACAGGAGCAGGGAGAATCATCCATTCCTGTGGCTATTGGGTACCTGGGACATGCTGTGTGGTGTGTCCCAAGACAATCCTGGTCCCCCGGCATGACCGCGCCAGTCCCTGGTGGGGTGCGGGGCCAAGTGGGTGCGTGTGAGATGCCCGTGCACCCCAGCCACGGCATTGCCTTTCATGGGGCTTTGTCCACACCATCACTAATAATATCAAGGTGTTCTGCCAAGTTCCTTCCAGCAAACCTATGACTTCATTCAAAGTGACAGGGGACCTGATTTATTATACTAACGAGCCAGTGATAAATAAACATGACCTGAGAGAATCCCAATCCCACAATTCCATTCTTGTTCGGCTCCTTGGGGGAGATGAAAGGTTTCCTACAATTTCCCAGTGCTACCCAGAATCTCCCCTACTTGATCTGCCAAAGCTTTCTCCTGCTGTCGAGCCTGGCATTTGATTGAATTGACAGAAGCGGCTTATTAATTGTACTAATGAGGGGCTCAGCAATATGGAGCAGTGGAGAGAGTCCAGTGTGGCTAATAAAATGCTCAAAGCTGAGCAGAGCATAAGGTCACCGTGTTGCCAGGCTACTGGCTAAGCTGCCTTGAAAACGAATATGTGAACCAGTAGATGACTCTGGGAAAAATATTGCTCCAGAACTCACATAATTAATAGGACAGTGATGCTTTATTTTCTTAGGAAGAATATAGAGCAGGGAGTGTGCAAGTGTACAGGCGTTGCAGCTGAGTGGCTGGGGTGGCTGGGGACTGCAGGAGCTATGCTGGGGGTGGGATAACAGGGTCTCCTCCTCTCCCAGCCTTTTCCCAGCATGTTCCTTGTCCTAGACATGCAGGAGCCCAAAGCCAGGCTCCAGGAGAGGCCTGAGGAAGATGTCCACACTGTGGCGGTTTGGTGTGGCCTGAAGGGAGATTTTGGATATCTGGTAACAATAAGGGAACTGCCCCGTGTTTGACCTGAGCTAGTTCCCCAAATACCACTGCAGGGAGAGATAAACAAGGCTAATTAGAACTAACGATAACTGTAAATTTGGCAAGGGGATGTTCTCGGGATCTCTGATCTCCTGAGACAGTAATTCCCGCTGGGAGTTTACCACACAGCCCCCAAGGGTTTATAGCAATAAACAAGAATATTTTTGCTCCACTAGGAAGGAAAAAGGAAAAGAAAAGGACAAATACTGATCTTAATCTCTTTATTTGCAACTAGTTTTGGAGCCCCCATTCAAGTTCTCCAAATTGCACCTCACCAGGGGAGCTTATTCTCATACCAGAATGTTATCTGAGCAAAGCCCTGGAGCACGAGCCTCTGCCTAAAGCAAACACTGGAAAAAGGTCATTAATCTTTCAGGCTCGTGTGGGACCTGCAGCCGTGGCACTGGGGGCTCCCACATGCCCCCTGTGCTGTCTGTGAGGCTTCGTGGGCTGCCAGCTCTGTGCTGGGAAGTGTCAGCAGGGTCCTTGCACATGGAGGGATTTCCAGAGGTCTGGAGTGTCCCCCCAGCTCTGTGCTGGAACACCCTTTCAATCATCAGCTGGGCTGGGACTGCCTTTGGGAGAGACGGGTCGATGTGGCTGCGGTGGCCAGTGAGCGACCACTGCTGAGCCACAGAAAAGACGCTCAGACAACTCAACAGAAAGGTCCCTTACAAAATCCACCACAGAGAAATGAGCCAAGATGACAGAAATGGCTTTGCCTGCAGATGGGATCATGGAGGATTCATCTGTCTAAACAGAGAGGCCCATGGAGCCTTTCTAACTGCTTTGGGTGTCCCTGGCTGTGCGGAGCTGGATCCTGGCCCTGTTTCTGGCCATGGACTGGCTCCGGGGGAGGTGCTGGTTGCTGCCACGCTGTCCTGGGATAAGCCAGCTGCTGTTCCCCACAGCGGTGAGGTGTTGGGGCAGGCAAGAGCACAGGATGCCCCACACCCACATTCCTGAGGGGGCATGTGGCCTGGTGGTAGGGCTCAGACACCACCTGCAAGGTGGTGGGGTGGGAGCAGAGGTGGAGGGGCAGGAAGGGAGAAAAGGCAGCGTTTCTCCATGCTGTGCCTCAGCCCCGGGGCTGCTGAACAATGGCTGGAAAGGTGATGGGGAGATGGGAAGTGTGGGGGGAATGACAAGACACGCTCCAGTTGCCTGTGCCCTGCCCCTGCCAGATCCTGGCAGGCTCCCTCCTGCTGGCACTTCCCTCTGGCCACGGTCTCATTCATGGCCCCGTGGCTCTCTGTCCCACAGCTTCCTGCCCCACAGCTCCCTCCCCCACAGCTCCCTGCCCCATGGCTCTCTGCTCTCCCAAGGAGCCACCAGCCCTTCCCATCCGAAGTCTTTGTTTCCTTTCTCTGGAAGCCAGTGGATCTGAAGCTCAGGTTTCCAAGGTGGAAAAGCAATTTCTTCCCCTGCAAATTGCCCCTGTTTTGTTTTGTTTCCTGACTCTTCTCACACAGCTTTTGAAGCCAGGGCTGCTGCCACTGGGGCAGCTCACAGGTGCTGTGGTGGCTCTCCCTGGCACCCAGGGCCACCCCAGTGAGTATGAGCCCCCTGTGAGCTCTGCCCAAATCTTCACATGGATGGGTGCAGGAGCCAGGTGCCTTTCCTGGGGAGCTGCCTGCACCCCTGGGTTCAGCAAGTGCAAGCTGGCCGAGCACAAGGCTGCAGCTCAGACCAGCCCCCCCATGCCAGAGGGTGGGTAGACAGCATGTCAGCAGAGAGCAGGGCCAGAGTTAGGGTTCCTGGGCTCCAGCATCCAGATGGGACACAGCCCCAGCCTCAGCATGGCCTCAACCCTGGCTCAGGTGGGATTCTGTTTTTTTTCTGGCAAAAATGAGTGATATGAATCCCCTGCTCACCCCGGGGGTACACATCTGGGGTCACAGCCTCTGAAACATCACCGAGACCTTATGGATCGGTCTTATGGTGCGGCATTATGGATGTACAGAGGTGCAGACTCTGCTCCAGAGTCTGGTCCATGTATTCCACCCCATAAGTGGGAGTTTTGTCTGAATTCCCCCACGAGGGAAGTGAAACTAAAGATTTCCTGGTATGAAGGCTCTGCCAGCACTGATGCAGCCCACTGTCCTGCTGCCTAGGGTCTCTTGGGCAGGGCGGACCACTCCACAGTATCCTGTCCTCGCTCCCGCTCCCCCCGCACTGAGGATACTGAAGGCCCCCCTGCCAACTTCCTTTGCCTGGCTCCTCTCGCCAGCTTGAAATTCACTTGGGAAAAAAATACTTAGACTAACAAATAACAACCCTGGCGGCTGGCCAGTGATTCAAAGGCTCCAAAAACGAAGCCGAAATTTGCAGCTGGCCACACTCCCTGCCTGACTTGGCAACAGTGCTGGTGTCTGAACACCTGCCAGGGCCAAGACCGACTGTGGCGGCCACAGCGGAGCGCGCCGAGCCGGCCGCGGGGCATCGTGCGTGCCCTGGCACCGCTGCCAGGCTGCCGAGTGTGGCTGTACCTGTGCCCCGGGCTTTATTCTCACAGAAAGGGATCTTCTGGCTCCCGGGAGCAGCTCTGCCAGGACAAGGAAAATGCCCTGGAAAAAAAATGTTTGCAAACAACACTGCTGCTGTGGGAGGCAGGGTGCACGCCGGAGCTCTCCGGGTTCAACACCGCAGTGTGCTCAGCATTCCTGCATCCTGTGGACCTGCGGCCAGCCAGGCTGGCCCTTCGCCCCACCCTGGGCAGGCTGGTATCACTGCCTGAGCCAGCTGAGCAGCAGCTCAGCCGGGACGGGTGCTGCTGGGGCGGCGAGGGAGCCGGGGCTCGCTGGGCAGGGGGGTCAGAGCAATGCTGGGGAGTGAACAGGCAGCTGAGAAAACGCAACAGAGCCTGGCAGAGGGTCGGGGCTCCTGCAGAGAAACACAAACTTTGATAATCTTAAATGACACGGAGGCAGAGAGGTGCAGGGGAGCGGAGGAGCGAAGCAGGAGGCTGTTGGAGGGGCAGGGCACTGGGCTGCGGCCCCTTGGCCTCTGCATGCCCAGGAAGGGGTGTCATGTGGAAAGGTAATTGGATCCCAGGATTTACTCAATGATACTGTGGATTATTTCACAGCCATCACGTCACAGTGTAATCTCGTTATGGCATTACACAGCCACGTGCACGTGCAGCTGTATTGTGCCCATGGCGGGTGACACATGAAGACCTGCCCGGGATGTACCTTTGCTGAAGCTTGGTCTGAGACCAGACAATAGAGAAGGGGGTCAGTTAGTCAAGGGTGACTGGTGGCAGCTGGGACCTGGGATTTTCCAAGGCACACAAGAGTCTGGGACAGGGTGCCATGGCTTTGTGGCAGAGGGCTGAGCCCCCAGGTGCAGGAGGAACACTGGCAGGTGGCAGCGTGGCCATTCCTGCCATGGTGGTACTGGGGCTTGGGTTCTTGCCCCTGGCATGGGCTCCTGGGGCAGAGGCAAGAGGCAGCTATGCAGCTTGGAACGCAGAAGAGGTGCTGGGCTGGTTCTGACAGAGCTCAGACACGTAGAGAGAAATTCTCCATCCTGGGAGACCTGAGCCCCAGGCATCCCAGGGGAGCATGGTGAGGGCATCCCACAAGGCAAAGGGGGCAGGGATGCTGCAGGAGACCTGGGAGCGGGGTCTGCGGCTGCCACTAGCCCTGCGACAAATACCTCCTGCGAGCCCAGACCATGTGCCTCCCCTCCCGCTCCCTGCACCACAGTTGGCTGCTTTTCCGAAGCATAACAGAGGCAAATCCCGTCTCGGAGACAGTGAAAACATAGCTCACCCCCACGAGGTGTGTAAGAATAGCAGATGAGCCAGGGCAGGCAAACAGCCTTGACCACAGCTTCCTGCCACAGTCCCAACAAGATGGAGCTGAAGGAGTCCCTGTGTCTCTGCACTGGGGCATCTGGAGCCAAATGGGGACTCGGGGACTCACAATGCTGCCTGGAGAGGAGGGCAGCCAGTGCAGGGGTCTAAGACCTTGGCTCACCTGGGCTGGTGCCTGAATCCCCGAAGACAGAGGGTGGAAGGAAACTCTGTCATCCTCCTCCTCCTCCCTCATCCCTCCAGCTCAGGACAGGGAAGTGAAAATCACAGGGCAGCATTGAGAGCTGCCACCGCCCAAGCCATGGCACTGGGCACTGTGTGATTAATCATGTTTGGTGCTCGTGCCCGAATGAACTTCCACCCAGAAAGTAAGTATTTGTACCCAGAAGCAACAGGCTTAATCAAAAACAAGCTTTTTGAGTGTTTTCTGTTTGCGCCCAGCTGAAACATGGAAATCTGAAACGCTGCAGATCAGCCAACTCTCCCACAGCAGCTTTCCAGCAGGTTAACTTTGAACTGGCACGATAACAAATTATCTGCTAAACACACATGTGGAGGGAGCTCAGTGTGTCTGACTTGTCTTTAGCTGCTCCTGCTCTAAAATTCTAATTTTCTTTGAAGTTCTGTATCACTCAAGTTTGTTCCTTTACGCCTGTAAACCACAGAAAGGGGTAGCAGTGCCTTAATCCTTAAATGAAGCATGACCTCCTGCTTTAAAACAAGAGCTGGCTTTATTTATCCCCAAGCTGGGCTTGGGGAATAACAGAAATGTTTGTTGTCCCACAAAAGACTGGCTTATCAGCTATTATTAGCGAGGGAATGGCAATTTGGAATGAGCAGCTTATTAGGCACATTTAACCCTGTTCTCTGAATATGGAAGATCAGGGATTTGTAACTGGGGTTGTTGCAACTATTTTCTGATTAGGGTTTTTGGAGCCAGCACGGTGCACCCACCCTGTGCCCATGTAGCTGTCGAGCCATGGGTGGTTGTGCCGCGATGGGTCAAAAGTCGGTTCATGGGGCACCTGCCCAGTTGAGGAAGAAGTTCTGGCTTGCACAAAAGACTCATTAAATTGCTTTATGTAACTCCTCCTGCCTGTAGAGCTCAGTCACCAGAGTGTGTGTAAACCCAACACAAAACAGCACGTGGAGAGGGCAGGACTGAATTTGCTGGCGAGAGCTAGTATTGATGGACACTTCACAGTGTCCAAACCTTATCTTCAGTAACGTTGATTTGGAAGGCAGGACTTGGGGTCTGTAAATATATTTTCTTCCCAAAACAACCTTCTTTCTGCTCACCACTACGGACAACACTATTTCAGAGAGAGAAGAGTGGGACCTGATCTAGTGTGTGGCATCCCTGCCTGTCGTGGTAAGGTCCCTTCCAACCTGAATGTTTATATGATTCTATGGTTCTGTGATGACCTGCAGGGTGGGCAGAGTGGGCAGAATGGGCAGAGCAAGTAGGGTGGGTAGGCAGAGTGGGGAGACCATCCTGGTGGGATGGGGTGGGAGGAGGGTGCTGAGAAGTGGTGGATGTGGCAGTGAAGCAGCAGCTTCCCAAGGACAAGCCACCTGCATCCTGACCCGAGCTTCACTGCTGGCAGGGCATGAAATCCAGGTCTCTGTGGTAGCAAAAGGCAAAGTCCCCAAAGCCTGTTCTGGGGCCAGGGCTGCCTCCAGCTGTCAGTGTACTTTGGTGGTGCTGGACTTAGGCCTGTGTTTGTGCAGGGAGGGCACCTGACCCACTTCAGAAAGAGCCGTCTCCAGGCGAGCCAGCCACGGGCACTGCTCCTTGCTCTCTTCTGCCCAAGGTCAGGAATGATGCTGGGCTGGGCCCTGGGAGGGAGCAGAGCCTGCAGGGTGTCCTCCATGCACAGAACTGGGGCCCGCTCCCTGTCAGCAGCAAGCTTGTGTTGGGGCATGCAGCAGCAGTGAGCTCCTCTCCGGGGATCTTTCCTCCAAACAAGCACGGTCAAACAAAGCCAGGGGGACAGAGGCTTTCCTGACATTGTCGGTCCAGGCTCTTTGGGAACAGAACAAGAGGGGTTTTGGAACAAGCAGCACAAATATGTATTCACACATGCACACAATAGGTTGTGTGCTCAAAGTGTGGGATGGGAGGACACCGTGGCCATCCTGCCACTGGACCCTGCCAGCAAGGGGAAGATGGAAACAGTGACACACTCAGCCACGACGAAACTGCCAGTGTTGGCTTTCCTGTCTCCCCTGCTCACCTCCATGCAGCCTGATGGGCTGGGGGCTGGGCATTTGAAGAGACAGGTGGCTGCACTGGCCGGGGCGTTGCTGGCAGGGTGGTGCAGGTACCACCTTTCTCTCTCTTTTCATTACTGGTGGCCTCTGGAGGACTATTTTGGGGGAATGTTCAGGTATTGAGCCAGCCCAGAGAGGGAGAGTGGGGCTGAATGGTCTCATGCTGCAGCCATCCATGGGGGCAAGAGACTTTGGGGCACCTGGGTAGGGATGCCAGGGGACAGTCACACAGACTAATGTCCCCTGTGCTCCCGCCTTGGCCCCACGAGTGGGGTCATGTTCACTGCATAGACACAAATGTGACTCCAGAGGTGGTCCTCCTGAGAAACCCAGTCTGAACCACCAGGAGGTCACCTGAGGGCTCTGCATTCCCCTTACTGGTGCAGGAGAATGGGAGCATGTCCCTGCCTTCCTCACTGCAGCTTCTGCCTTTTTCCCCTGACAGTCTTCCAGATATGGAGCAGCCCAGGCTCTGCAGCATGGGGATCTGCACTGGTGCTAGCCTGGCAGAGGGAGAGGGCTCAGTGCCTTCCCCAAGGATGGAGAGGTGCTCAGCCCCAAGGAGCTGCACACATGGCCCTGGAGTGACCCTCATGGTCCACTCCACCACTGCCTTCCTTCCTAAGTGCTTGTCATCTTGGCCATCCCAGTGCAGCTGCACAGACAGTCAGGGCTCCCAGGTGGAGTGGCAGAAGCAGGCTCCATACTGTCCGTCAGTTGTGTGTTCAAGTCAGGAAATCCCAGCCGTCTAGTACTCGCCAGGCTCCAGTTTAAAAATACCTAAGGAAAATAATCCTCCAGACTCATCACAGCCAAAGCAGTTCTGGGCAGGCTTCTGGACAAATACTGGGGTTTGTGTTTTTGTCTGTTCTCAGCAGGCACTTGTCTCAGCACTCACTGCCTCCCCAGGGACTCATGGGGTTGGGACATCTCAATGGCCATCCCAGCCACGTTGTGACTTGGGAGGGGAGTGTCAGGACAGACATGGGGGCAGGAGTGCACGGCCCTGTTTAGCAGCAGGAGCGGCCCGATAGCAACTGAGGCCATAGTGTGTTTGGAAGTGAGGTGTCTCATGCCCAGGCTTGTGGCACTCGCCCTGGCCAGTGCTTATCCTCTGTTTCAGCCTCCTCCTTCTCCATAACCAGTGCCGTCCTGCTCTGTGGATCTCTGGATTCCACACATTCATGCCCCAAAGCACTAAGCGGGTCTCTCCAGTGATTACCCCCAAGCTGGGGACACTGAGGCTGGCAGTCACCAGAAGCAGCAGGAATAGATGCCCCGGTGCTGTGGGAAACCCTACGTGACTGGCTGGTGGGACCAGCATGGCCAGGGACTGAGAAGCATCTTCACAGGTGTCAGCTGGTCAATCCTCTTGGCTCTCAGGCTGTCTGCAGTCCTTTCCCTTCCTCTTCAGACCTGTGAGAGTGCCCCAAGCTCCCCTGAGATGATGCAGGACCAAAAATGTCAAGTACTACAGAGGGAAGCCTGGCTTTGTGCAAAATCCCAAGAAAACAGCTGCTATAGGTGCTGCAAAGGAGGACCAGAATTGGAGCACAGCCTGGAGCTCCAGCTCATCCCCATGGTGATACTACCCTGAGCTCACTGAAGGTAGCATCCTCCCAGAAGCAGCCCACTCAACAAACCCATCAGCAGTGGAAACTGATCCTAAAGATGCATTGTGTGGAGAGGGAGAGGTGCTGAAGCCTGTTTGGAGATCAAGAGACATGGCTAGGAATGCCACCAACCTCTTGACAGTCAGGGATCACGCAAGGCAGGCTGAAACCAGGCAGAAACGGGTTCTCTGGGCAGGGATACAAGGGAGAATGAAATGCAGGTGAGGTAGTGTTATTGACATATGAAGTTATTTGGTGCAGGATATGGTTAAATTATTTGCAGAGCCCCCACCTTTTCCTCCCCACCCCAAGAACAGGAATAGAGTCATTAAAACAGCATGTTCTGGGACAGTGGAGATCCCATGGGAGAGCTGGACACAGTGAGAAGTACACCCACCACCGTGGCCTGACCCGGTCCCCTTGCCTCTTGCCTCAGGGGTCCCCAACTCTGCCAGAAAGCTTTTGGATAAAGATGATCCCAGCATCTGGTGTATGTAGCAGAACAGGATCTTGTGCTGGTCAGACTGGTTTGGGTGACCCCAGCTTGGAGACAACAACAGTGTGGCTGGGATGCAGTTGGGTGTTCGTGCAGCAGCATCATCTCTGTGTCTCCTACAGCATGTGGTGATGCTCCATTCCAGTGGGCTGTCGCTCCCTGGGGTGAGATTCACCCACCAAGCCCCTCGTGCCAGAGGAAACACCAGCCCCTTCCCTGGCCTGCCTGGAGGCACTGGCAGCACTGGCTATAGACCCTAAAGGATGAGTTAGTTACCTGCTTGAGTGGAGGACTGGTGCTGCCAAGACGTGCTTGTCAAGCAGCCAGCACTTGGGAAACGAGGAAAAAGAACGTGGAAAGAACAAGTCACTGCACTGGGAACATATGGGATAGCAATCTGCTGGGAAGGACAGCATCCCACACACTCCTTGGAGAGAGAGCAGAGACCCTCATGAGTGAGTCCTCACAGAGCATTGAATTAGTATTGGAAAGGACATTGAACAGCCTCACTTTCCTCTGGTCCAGGAATGGAGAGGCAGGAGGAACAGAGATACTATTTCTTGTGCCAAGGAAGTTCCTTGGCAAAAGGTGACACGTTTGTGCAGGTTGCAGCATGAGGGACCCATGGAACAGAACCAGGGAGCTCTTACCCCAGAGGATGAGGAAGAGGCACAGTGCAAGGGAAAAGGGAGGACTACAGCAATGGTGACATCTCAACTTTTGCCATGTGGTCTCCATGTGGTCAAGGATCCCTTATTTCTAGGCAAGCTCTCCAAGGAGAGGATGCTTCTCCTGGCAGCAAAGAGCAGGAGTGGCAGCTTCTGGGATTCAGCTGGAGCCAGCACAGCCTTCTCTTTCCCAGGCAGGATGCAGCAAAGCCAGGTCAAAGCAAATGCAGCAGGCAAAGCTCTCTACAGGACACGGTTACCCTCTTCCCATCTGGAACAGCAGGACCAGCTGACTTGCTGCCACTTGCCTCTGACTGCCACCACCCCACACCATCCTCCTCACTCCCTCTCCCCTGGAGCTCACAGGGAGGTGGCAGTCCGTTTGGGTCGGGGCTCCTGAGAAAGACTACAGGAGATTATCCTCTTTCTGCTGGCCTCACATCATCTCATGACCCAAATCACTGTCTGTCTCACCACTCGCTGGTCACGCTGTGCCCCAACAGCCGATTTTGATAAGGAATTATCTCCACAGCCACTGGGTAACAAGTATTGGGCTCTTCATGCTGGCAAATGCAGGTCTCTCTGACATGGCCACAAGTGTCAGGATCCAAGGGGGATCTTTGGGGAGACACAGCCTTGTTAAGTGCCGGTCTGCATCCCTGGGGGACGTGTGTGTGAGCCTGACACAGGCGGCAACAATGGGAACCCAGACAGGTAAAAAGCGTTGACCTAAATGAACATAAAAATGAACACAACCACAGAGGTCTTCCATGGCGTTAGTGGCCATTTGGAACATTTTAGCAGGCCCTTTCTTTCTAAGGCAAATTATTTTCTAAACAATGACAGAGGCCATTACAGCAATACACCCCTGAACAATGTTGTGCCTATATCATCCATGGAGGACAACTTGCACATTCGGTGAGGACAGTGATCTGATGCCTTCTCTTCCCCATTCATTGTCACGGGATAAACTCAGAGCCTGGAAGCTTAGCTGAAGTGAAATGTGAATCCAGAAGTTCAGAAAACCCTTTTCCAAAGCCTAGCCAGGAAACTAGGATGGGTATCTCAATAGAACAGACTTTCCCACGAGATTTCCAATAATTCCTGGATTTGGACTCATGTTGTTACTTCTCTTATCAAGCAGGACATGCGTATTCATGACAGATGAGGACTAGACTTTTACATCTGCTAGAGACATTAATTCCAAGAGAAATCAGAGCTAATGATTATGTTTTGAGATTACTAGAGGTCCTTAGTGTTTACAGTGGAACACAGAAAACCTGAATTTGTATTGCTCTGCTGAGGTCTCTCTCACATTCTGGAAATAAAATGGTTTATCTGTCCCGGATGTTGAACTTGATTAGTGTCCACAACAAATGCAGTCAGAAGCAGGACTGCAAGGCTGCTTAGCGTTGCTTTTCAAGGACAGCTTTGTTGCCCAATATCCTGAAACAATATCCTGTTTTCCTCACAAGAAAAAAACTCCTAATGGGATTAATATTAAATCCGGCTTTTAAAGGAGACAAAAATGCAGCAGCACAGAGCAGGAAGGACTCCTTCCCATTTTCAGTAAGATGGAGAAGCAGCAGGAGCAGCAGGAACAGGAACAGCAGAGATGTCCTGCAGCTTCTCACCTGCCCTTCCAGCCCATCACTGCTCTGGCAGCTCCCTGCTCACTTGAGCTCTGCCATCGCTGGCCTCCTGTTTTGCACATTGCTCTAAAACCCACACACTGGGGCATTGCACATGAGTGCCAGATGAAGGACGTGCTCTCTGGCTTCATCCATCCCAGCAGCACTGGGCCTTCTCAAAGGAAACTGGAAGACCATGTCCCAGCTGGGATCCCCCACAGCACTTCCCACTGCTTGTCCCCAGCGGAGCGGAACACTTCACCCTAGGTAGGATCTTAAATAACAGCAGAGCCAAGTGGCTCTGTATGATCCAAAATCGCCCCTTTGAATTGTTATTTATCTTGTTGTCTAAGCAAAACAGAGTGCAGGCCTCTCCCTGCTCAGTCACACAGGAACAGATGGATCAAGGGATCCTCCCACCCACTCACTCTTTGTGTTATGGTGTCTCACCTCAGAAGTGGGTGAAAGAGTTGGTTGTAGTCCCTGGCCTTTTATTGAGTGCACCTGGTCCATTCAGTGCCTCAACATGCTCAGAGCACACCCGTGACCATGCTTGCTGTGATGGAGGAGCAGTGGTTCCTTTGATATGGAAGCACTCGCACTTCCCCACAGCTGCTCCGTCTCCATCTGTGGAGTATCGCTGTTTATTCCCTTCTTCCCCTTCCTTGGCTCACAGTTGAACTACACCACTCTTTTTTTGGCTGTAAAACAAATTAGAGCATTAGACACGTGACCCAGAAGTCAAGTAGCATCATTAGGCTTTGGGAGACAGCAGCGGAGAAAAACATTCCCAGGTAACAGTCCCTTTTGTGTGGGACTTGGGACACGTGGGGAGTGAAGAACATGGGATGCAGAGCTGCCATAGGCTGGTTTGCATCCAGAGGTGAGGAGCTCTGCTTGGGATGGGAACATGCTACCAGCAAGGGCCTCTCCCACACACTGAGGTGCTGGGCATGCAGAGCCCGGGACTGTTTTATCCTGCAGAACCAAATAGTGAGTGGAATGGTGAGGGCATTCAACTTCTTCACATCCCTGGGCACAAAGGCCCAGCTGGAATAACTGTGATCCATCACAAATGCCCCCCTCGGCAATGTGTCCTTACCTTCATGGGAGCACAGCTGCTAGCGTGGACTGGCAGTGCTCAGAAATGTTGTGGTGAACACAAAAGCACAGTCGTCAGGCAATAGATTTTAATTTTATTGGATTTTTAAGTGCTGATGGGTTTTAATACAGGCACTGTGCAGCATTCTGCACCTGAAGGGGTCCAGGACCCGCGGGGGCAGGGCCAGGTACGCCAGGAATGGGGCCAGGACTCCCGGGAGTGAGGTCAGGGCTCCCCGGGAGCAGGGCCAGGACCCCCAGGAGCAGGGCCAGGAACCCCAGGAGTAGGGTCAGGACTCTCGGGAGCGTGTGCAAGACGCATCCCGGGAGGGATGAGGGCCCGGCAGTGAGTGGCAAGGGGACCCCCTGTTCCTGCCCGGCGAGTGGAACTCCTGCGCCGAGTCACTCCGCGGCACAAGTTCAGGGAAGTCCCGCGCTGCCGCTGCGCCGGGCAGTGTCATCCGGCCCGGCCTCCAGGCACACTCGGCCCCGAGCCCCGTCCCGCCGCCGCCGGGGGCCCACAGGGGCCGGGGCGGTACGTGCCGGGGCGCACGGCCGAACCCGCCAGCCGCGGGGCTCGNGGCGGCCCACGTGGCGCGGCGGGACGGACGGGCGAGGGGGGGCCTCAGGGTCAGGCCCCCGGCTCTGGGAGCCGCGTGCGCTCCGGCGGCTCCGCGCTACCCGGGGCCGCCGCTCCCGGCGCGGTTTGGGGGTCCTGGAGCCGGTGTTGGTCCTGGGCCGTTGCCGGGGCTGGGGGTCGCCCCCGTGGCTGGTCGCGCAGCCGGTGCGTTCGGTGGCCGGTCGGTTCCATACCGGCATTTCTGGCTGGGTTAGAACTGCCGCTTCGGTCTCCCTGCGACCCCGAACTGAGGGGGGAGCCGTGTTTTGTTCCCGCTCTGGTATGGCCGCATGGTGGGGATCCAACAGTAGACTGCCCCGACCGCCTTCGTCCCTCTCTCACAGGCAGTAGCGCCTTGGGGTCGAGGTTTCCCCGGCTTCCTTCTACTGGGGAACGGTGAGGATGGATGATGGTGGCCTCGGGGAGCCCGTGTAGCCCAGCTGCCCCGGGGTGGGGGTTCCCTGTCCCGGGGGGCTCCTCGTTCCCCCGGCCCGGCCCCTCAGGACGCTCCCCCAGCGTGTTTGTGGGCCGCCCTGGGGAATTCCCGCACCGTTTGAGGGTGCTCGATAAACGCTGGGGCGCACGGCAGAGGTGATTACTGTGCGTGGCTCTTGATAAAGGCAGGGAGGGCCTGGGAGCTACGTGGGAGCCATGTCCTGGGAGTGGGTCTGCGGTGTTGGGGTGCACGGCGGTACACCCCTGTCCCCATGGGGAGTACTCTGGCAGCCCTCAGCACCTGGGTGAGCACTATATCGCGATGCCGCTCGTACTGGCCTTCAGGTGGTTCCTCTTGGCAGGTGCTGAGAACTGGACCTCGGGCACTCGAGGCTGCTCAGGTGGGTGAGTGACCCAAGTCCTTCAGCACCGTGATCCCCTGCTGGCTTTGCGGGATGGACTGCGGAACCGTGCTCCGGCACCAGGAAAGGCGCCTTGCTCAGAGAGGAGGTGGCAGTAAGGTCTTGATGGTGCCGTACGTGTTTCGGGCGCGCACCCAGCCTCCGGTGTGTGAATCACTTGGCCGGCGAGGTGTTGCAGTGACCAGCAGCAGAAAGCTGGGACTGCTGGAGTTCACTGGTGGCTGGTGGTAGCTCACACTCGCTGGGCAGCAAGGGGCTGTTGGAACGCTCCCAGAGCCAGCACCTACCTGTTCTAGTCCTGGGGTCTGCTCTGGTTGAAGCCTGGTGGCCTTTGGTAGGTGTTTGCTGGCCCCTGGGTGAGATGCTCGGGAAGCTCAGTGGGGCTGGGCTCCAGACATGCTGCTGGGATGCTTCACCCAGGGTGGGTGTTGCAGGTTGGGCAGGAGTTCTGCAGCTGAAGGGTGCACAAATGCATCGTGAAGGAGTGAACAACGCTTGAGGGTTTGAAAGTTGATCCAGGCAAAGGGGATGAGTGTGAACAGGAGGATCAGAAGGAAATTGTGAATTGTATCTGCGGCAGATGTGGGATTTGTGTCCTGGAACAGCAAATGGCCTGAGTGCTCACACCCTGCCCTTTACGGAGAGACCTTTTGCACCATTGTTACTCATGTTCTCCGGCTTTAAGTTTCTTCTGAGGAAAAAAGTGGGTTTTCTTAGTGGCATCACAAGAAACCAGGTATGTTGTTTCTGGTTTTGTGCCTTTCTGTGAGTCTTAAGTCTTTTTGTGGTGCACAGGCATCCCATTTTCATGCTAAGTGAGGTCGTTTAGTGCTACTGGATTCTCCTGGGTGTCTTTGCACTGAAGTTTCCTTGGCTATGTCTGGAAGGAAAGGAGCAGTGCTGAGAAATGGGCAGGGAACAGCTGGGGTGTGCTGGGTGTAAAGAAACTCCCCAAGCCCCTGATGGTGCCTTTGTTGGGAAGGAACTTTTTTCGTCTTAGATGAATCGCTGGGGTGATAGACCTCCTAATTACAGACAAGTTCTGCTAGTGTATGGCAAATCTCCCTGCCCCAAAGTCGTGGGGGTGCCTGTGGCTGTCCTGGCCCCTTGGAAGGTGTGAAACATGGTTCCCTTCCAGGAGGTGTTACCTGAAAAAAGTGTGAACGGTTGCATATACTTTCTCTTGGCTCCTTTTTGGCACGGTTAGCCTGATTTATCTGGCAGCTAAGGTGGAAAATACCCAGTGACTTTCATGCTGTCATTTTATATCTCCTTTATGAGGAGTTGAAAAGCTGCACGTAGGCTTGGGAGGTGCATCTCATTAAGCCCTGTAGTGCAAATCTATTGTTGCACTTTTATGGCTTTTCCTATTTCCTCCTCTGGAATCAGCCTATAACAGACTCCTAAGAAAGTGGGAGCCTCTCACCAGTGGTATCGATATGACTCACTTTCAAATGTGCCCTTAGAGCCTCTGCAGAGTAGTTGTTCTGTAGCCAAGGAAAATCCATGTGGGGCTGTAGTTAGTTACTGAAACCACAATCACCAGAATGCTACTGGGCCCTCGGTGTGATCTCTTCTCCTGCCTCCATCCCAGTGCTGCCTTGGTCTTGGTTTGAGTGCTGGGATGTGAGTGTCCCACCTCCATCCCTGTACTCCTGGGTCCTTGGTGTGACCTCCTCTCCCTCCTCCACCCTTGTGCTTTTGCATCCTTGGTGTGTGTGTCTCACCTCTGTTCTGGTGCTTCCTCATCTGTGGTTTGAGGGCTTGAAGGTAGCAATAATGTGGCAGGGGCTGGGATCAAAATTCAGACCCCTGCTCTTAGGGGAGGGACAGACAGTTCTGTTTGATGGTGATGGCTGTGACTTTTTGGGATTTTGCAGCCCCCTGCTTTGCCAAGACATGCAGAGCTGTCTCTGGCTGGCATTGCGGGTGTCTAATGAAAGAATGCCGATGCTATTCCATACCACATTTTTCTCATTCTGAGGATTTCCGGGCAGGCACAGGGTGTCCTGGGAGTGTTCCCGAGCACCGCTGGTGCGGGAAGGATCAACTCTGTGTCCTGGCAGAGTATGACTCGTGCTCAGGGTGGAACTTGGAAACCCTCTACAGGGGCTTGAGCACCCCCTGTCCCCTCCTGTGACTGAGGGGCTTGGCTGGCAGCTGGTGCTGCCAGGGAATCCCTTTCCCTGGGGGTGAGGGGACAGTTAGAGAGGGGACTCTGGGTGCTGTGCTGGGGGCTAAAGCTGATGTGAGCCCAGACTATGTGCAAGAGCTGCTTGATTCACATAATATTCTTGTAACTGGCTTGCAAACTCCTCTGGCTGCGGGGTTTTGGGTCAGAGGGCTCTAGAAGAGCCGTGGCCACAGACAGGCTCTGGCACAGAAATAAGCCAGGCTTTCTCCCTTGGGCTTGTTGGTAGCTTGCTTAAGCTTGATTTCATGCTTTCTCATACCAGTAAGATGCTCGTTCCTTACTGAGCATTGCTGATGCTAACAACCAGGCACAGCAGCCCGAGATGGGAGCTTCACTGGTGGACACAAATAGCTGCTCATCTCTCTGGTTCGTTGGCTTCCCCCAAAGCTGCCAACAAACTATCCCAACATCTCACTTTGCAGGGCAGCTTGCAGCCTTTCATGCCCTGTGCCATGCTGGGAGTGTTTTGGGGGCTGGGGGGCTGTGTCCACCAGCGAGACCAATTGTGAATGTCCAGGGAAAGTCTGTGGTCCTGCCCGGTGGGGTGAGCAGGATGATCTGTGCCTCTGCAGGTCGAGGCTCGTGCTGCCAGTGGGGGAGCTGGAGGAGGGCAGCTGCCAAGGCCGTGTCCCGTGGCGTCTGTCTGTCTGCGTGCTGGTGTTGGCTCACCGGCCCGGCAGACCAGGGCATGTCTGGGGGTGTGTTGGCCATCCCTGGTGGGAAGAGGCACTGAGTGGGCTGGGCTGCTTCTGGCCAAAACCTTGAGCTTGCCTGTGCGGGCTGCCGGCCTTGAGTGAGCCCTGCCTGTGCTGCTGACCTTGGCTCACCCCAGCAGCAAAGGCTGGGGCTGAGCAGGGCCTCAATTGACTATTGTCCTGGTGCAGAGCCCTTGGAAGCGCTAGGGAGTCACGTAGGCCATGTGCTGCCAGGTTAAACCCCCGCTGTGGGTGCCCGCTGGAATTACAGCTCTGTGCATAATGCTCTAAACCCATTTAAAACTGGTTAAAGTGGTGTCTCAACTTCTGACAACCTCTATTTCATCTTTCTTCAGGCCAGAAAATGGCCAAATTTGAAGCTATAGGGTGTTATTGGCTGTGAACAGCTGGTGATTGCCAGCACCTTCATTTCCTCAGCATGAGATCTCAGTTTAGTTTCAGGGACCAGAAGGGATGCTGGGGGCCTGCCAGCTCCCCATGTTGGAAAAATGTCCCATGGATGTTTATGGCCCTGTGCTGAGCACTGGAAGAGCCTCTTGTGGTGAGCTGGCCTTGGGAGGTTGTGCTGGGAGGGGTGGATGTGGCTAATCCTTGCTAATTCTTTGGGCTGGGGCTGATGGGAATGGGCTCCTGGGGAGCAGCATCTCCCTTTCTGCTGCAGGCTTGAGGGAGGAGCCCCCTCGGGGAGTGCGATCGGTGCTGCTAGCAAGGGGCAGCTTTGTGCTCATCCTGCCTGGCCTAGGTGTTTCAGTGTTGGCAATCACAGGCCAAAGACTGGGTCCCGCTGACGAAGGCATGAGAGGCCTAAATGGCTGTTGGATAGCTGGGACATCCCTGGACATCTTTTTGCTATGGAGATCCTGCTCTGGACACTGCTATGTCCATCTCAGAACCTGGGGGGAGCGCAAGAGGAGCAGAAAGCAGGAAGCAAAGACAGCAGGGCTGGGATGAGCCAGTGTGGATTTCACACCTACCAAGGTGCCGGATGAACCTCTACTGGCAGCAGCACAAGCACCAGGCTGATGATGGGTTGTGGGAGAAAGATATGGGGCTCTCTGCCTGCCCTGCTCCAGCTCCCAGGCACTCTTGAGATCCCTGCTCCATGGGAAAGGCTTTGTGAGCTCGAAGGGCAGCAGATGCTGCTGAGTATATGCCCAGAGTAGGGAAGCCTCAAGCTGGAGGGATGTGTGAGTAGAGGCAGAGGTGTGTTGTGCCTGGGCAGGGCCTCTGCTTGGGTGAGGGGATGTCCCTCTTCCTTTGACCCCAAAAAGGAGCAGTGTGAGCCACTTTCATAAAGGCTTTGCCCCAGAAATACTTTGGGGCATTTGCAGCGCTTTATAAATGTGAGCTTCTGTCTTTCTGTGCTGGAGTCCTGCCAATCTGAGCTTTGAAAAGCGCAGCAATTTACTGCATTATGTAACTAAAAGACTTGAAATCATACTGTTCCAGGCCCCTTTGGAGAAAGGATAACTGCTTGTGGGTGGGACCTGGGAGGTGGAAGGGCTTTAGTCTCCTGTGGGATCTGTTTTGAGGTGATACCATCCTCGTTTCCTTGATTCCTGCTCTCACTATTGCTGTGCAGAGGAGGGTGGCTGTAGGCTACCCATTCCTGCAGATTAGTCAGGACTTTCATGGGGAGCAGATGTGGTACTCACAGTCATTACTTGGTTTCATCCGTCTTAATTACTGCAAATATGGTTATTTTATTTCCTAATAGGGCAAACTGTAGCTGGCTGCCTGGCAGCTGTGAATTTGATTTCTAATCACGTCTTACATGTTGCAGCTCTTCCAAAACAGAGCTGAAAATGTCATAACTATGTGTTCTGGGTATCTTTTTTTTTTTACATTTCCCTTTTTGCAAAAGGGAGGGAATCTTTCCAGTTGGGCTGGCTGCCTTACCTGTGCTTTATCTTTTTTCCTCACTTGTTTGAAACTACTTCTTTGTGGGGACAAGGAGGAAATTGTCAAGGAGCCTAATATGGTTGAAGGATGAGCTTTCTAAAACTGGTCTTTCTTAATAAGGATTTTCAGTGAGTCAGGGAAAAGTGTTGTGGCATGCAGAACTCGTGTAAACTCTCTGGCGTCAGACTTTGGGAATCTTTGGTCTCAACCTTGTTCAGCTCAAGGTTTTTCATTGTGCCTCAGCAATGCAAGAGAGGTCATGTCTAACCTGCCAGAAGCCTTTTATTTTACAGAGATGCCACCTCAGCACCCACAGGAGGAGGAATGCTGCTTGTAGGGGAAGAAAAAATAAGTGAACCAAGCCACAGTCATTTTGGAGCAGTTGAGCTCCTTGGGAACAGTGGAAGAATTAAACCAGTGTATATGTCTCAGGAACAAAAGGGAAAAATCCTCAACATCTCATCAGAACCTCCCCTCAGCCTTTGCCTTGGATGATTTTTATTGCCTGTAGTTTTAATTAGTGCTCACAAGTAGATTATATTCCTTGCTGGGAGTTTTTATAGCCAACACCTGGTAGTTGCAGCTTTCAAAAATGTTTTGGATAAATCAGTGTGGTTGGATGATACTTTAAGGTTCTGAAGGGTGTGAAAGCTCAGTGTGACTCAAAGCAAGAGGTGGCAGAAACTCCAGTGTGGAGCTTGTGTGGGGAGGGGATGTTCAGCAATTCCCAGCGCTCATGGTAGGTGGGTGGGCTGCTCTGTGTTCCAAGAGACTGGACTGCATTGGGAGTCCCTGTGGAGCCTGGCAGTTCTGTCAGTGGCTGTTGATCCTGGGTGGGTGCCCACAAGTGTGTGTTGGCCCAGGGGTCTGCCTGCATACACCATAGATATGGGCTCATCCTGGTGAGTCCCAGAGAGGAAATCAGAAGAAACGGGTTCTGGCTCCTGGGCATAGTTCAGCTGCGGACGTGCCAGGGGCAGCGTCTTGTCAATGATTCTTTTGTTGGAGTGGTGGGTGGCTTGGAGCTGCTCGTGATGGTCATGTGTTGCACTGGCCAGGATGCAGGAAAATACCCTGCCAGTGAAAAATCATTGTCTGGGTCAGGCTAAACCAGTCTTAGCAGCTTACAGAAACCGTCCTCCCGTGCCTTGCTTCTTCTCACCCTGTGTGGGTCTGTGGCATCACCTGAGTGCAGCCAGGTGTCAGGTGGCTCTGGCAAACCTGGTGCTGTATCAGGTAACTGCTGCCAGTACCTCCAGTGCCAGGTAGGAGCGGGATCTCCCCATGCCTCTGGGCCACCAGCTGCGCTTCGTCTGAGACACCGGGATCCCAGCCTTGGATGTGCGCCCAAGTGACATGGAGTGAGTGAAAAGGCAGGAGCCCATAGTTCTGTAGTGTGTGCTATAGGGACGTGCCAGGTAGATGCTGGCATGTCAGCAGCCATGGATGAGATGGTAATTGCTGCGAGCTGGGGCGGATGTAGGCTATAAATAGGAGGCTGCACCTCTCTGAGGCAGCGCCACACTGCTTTGAAGTTGTCACTCTGCCTGGTATGACCTCAGGAGCTCTGGAAAAGGCTCTCCTGCTCGAAGGTGGCTTTTTCCTCGAGTGCAAACCTGAGCAGCAGAGTGCTGCGGAGCAAGGGGTGGGCTCTGGTGGAAAAGCCTAATATTGCCCCTTGGCTGGTGGTGCTTAATATTGGCGGGCGAGGTGGGGGTATCTCTGGCTGTGAGGCTGAGGAGGGCTGCTGTGCATCAGAAAGTGCCTTCTAAAATCCCTGGGGGTGCACAGGAGTTCTGGAGCTGGTAGCGATTTCTGTTGCTTCGTGTATTGTGACTCTTGTTTGTGAGTAGCTGCCCTGGCTATGGTTCCTTGCTGGGATGGCTTGTGCTGCTCTCGGCTGCCTTGGACCAGCCTTCATTTGGAGTAATGGCAGCTCTGGAGAGTGATCTAGCTGTGCTGCAGCGTGGGCCCATGCATGAGCAGCCTGACTGTGATGGCCTCTGGATTGCTCCCCTGCTCAGCCTCTCTGAGGGGATTCCACACTTCAGCAAGCCTGAATGATATTTCCCAGTTTTTGTTTTCTAGTCACTTCTGGTTTTGAGCTTTTTAGGTGAATTTTTTTTATACTTGGGTGCTTTGTGAAACCTGCTGTAGCCTTTTTGCTCAAGGAGGAGGATTTGGATGCAGTTGGGTCAGGAGGTGCCCAGCCAGGGAACCAGGTTCTGCTGGGACTGCTCTGTGTGGATCCACCTCCCCCTTCCCTGGTGGCATATAGGAGCCTTCCTTAGTCACCTCTCAGATTAAGTTTAGCCACAGCCTCTGACCTTTAGGGGTGGTGGGTGTGCTGTGACACCCAACTGCCCTTTCTCAGCAGAAGATACGGGTGTCCTATTTGGCTCATGCGTGGTGACTTACTTCCTCTCAGTGTGTCTGCGTTTAATAACCTTGGTGTGCTGTTCCTGTTCCAGGTGGCCTGGGGCTTCCTGGGATTTTGCTGGGGTTGCACTCCTGGAGATGCTGTGGGAGCTCTGCCCATGCAGATGAGCCCTGGCACAGACATGTGTCATGCTGTCACAGACACTCCCTGCCCTTTCCAGCTTAGGTCAGGGTGTCATGTCTTAAATTTGTCACTTACAAATGTGTGATGACTGGGGCTCTTAAAGGTCAGCTGCAATCTGAGCATGTGATTTGGGGTGGCCCAGTGTGCTGGTGATCCTGGGGTGCTCTCACCTCACAGATCAGCTTTTCTGAAGGTAGTGGGGGCACTGGTGCAATGCCAGCCTTGCTAACAGAGCTTGAGCCATGCAGTTGTATGCCAGGAGCAGGGATTCTGCTTTCAGCTGATGCAACACTTTGTCCTTTGCAGATCTTCGATCCCCAACTGAGTCATCGCCAACTTGATTGAAGATGCCACCGGCCATCGGAGGCCCTGTAGGATACACTCCTCCTGAAGGAGGATGGGGATGGGCTGTGGTCATCGGAGCCTTCATCTCCATTGGGTTTTCCTATGCCTTCCCCAAATCCATCACAGTGTTCTTCAAGGAGATTGAGATCATCTTCAATGCATCCAGCAGCAAAGTCTCCTGGATCTCCTCCATCATGCTGGCTGTTATGTATGCGGGAGGTAAGTGGGCTGGAGGCAGTGGTACATGTGCTCCTGTATCACAGCATAAGATGCTGCTCTCCTGCTGGGGCTGGTGATTCCCACCTGGCTGTAGTGACAACAACCAAAACTTTGCTAAATGCTAAACTTCCCTTAATGAGTTTTCTTAAAGGAGGTTGCTCAAAAAGTTCCATTTAATGCCCAGAATGCAAAAACCGGGTTAATCTGTCCTCCTCTGCAAAGCTGTAAAATCTTTCCGGGGAATTATGACTTGTGTAATTCTGCCCTTGTCCTTGTTACAGTGGGCTGTGGATGCTGTGTCTGCTCCCAGCACCCTCCTGAAGGCTGGGGAGCTGCTGTGCCACATGTGGCAGCCCTGCTCTTGGGGGCACTTTCTTTTGGATAAGACGTTGATATTTTTAAATTATTCTTCTTTTTCAATTCAGGGAACAGTGGGTTTACCTAGGGATCTGTCCCCAGTTTCTTGTCAGCTTACTTGTGCTTGGAGTGCACTGAAGCCTCGTGCTGCATGTTACTCCTTGCTGGTGCCAAGCAGTGCCATAGGCAGCTTGTGCTGTTGGAGGATGGCAGTGTGCACTGGAAGTACAGAGACACGAGCAGAATAAGGCAAACCCACCTAAACTAAAACAGTTCCCCTCCCCTGTCCTTCAGAAGCTGCCTTTTGAAGGCTTTTTATTTCCAAGCTGGGTGCTTTATGCATGTCTTTAATGGATGAGGAGCACACAGAGCATTCCTGGTCTCCAGACCCTGGGGTCTTGTATGTGCCTGCAAACACAGTGTTGTGCTGGGCTGAAAGAAACACTGTGAGCCTGCTGTTGTGGCCACTTCAGAGGCAAATGGGAGCTTGTCTTGCCGCCAGTCCCCAGCTGGCGAGCTGCCCGCAGCCTTGTTGCATTTGTGCATCCAAAGGAGCTGACGTCAGCTCCCGCCTGAGCACGAGGCTTTTCCTTTGCAGGGAACAGGCTCTGCTTTGTCCTCGCTCAGCTAGCGAAGCGACCAGCACATTTCCCTGCTCCAATGTTGTAACAAGCTTGTAAACCGTGTAACTGCCTTAATGAGACCCAATCTGGGCCATTCCTCATCTCCTGATAGCTCAAAGCTGATTCCTCTGGGGGCACTGTCTGGAGCTGCCTGGCAGCTGGGGTAGGAACTCCTTCTTCCAGTCCTGGAGTTGTGGTTGTCCCCATGTCCCCCTTCCTCCATGCTGATACTGTCTCTCCTGCTTCCACTGAACTGTTGCCATTATATCCAGCAGCGGCTGGTCTTGAACCACTTGCCTCTATGCTGGTGGCAGGGATGCTGAGAGTACCCCAGATTGACCTGGGTGCATTTTCTGCCCCCCAGGGGGTGGTCAGTTACTGAACAGGCTTCCCAGAGCAGCAGTCACAGCCCCAAGGCTGCCAGAGCTCCAGGAGTGTTTTGGACAGTGCTCTCAGGCAGAGAGTGGGATTGTTGGGGTTGTCCTGTGCAGAGCCAGGAGTTGGACTCAATCCTTGAGGATCACTTCCATCTCAGGATTTTCTATTATTCATTCGCCAGCTGCTGGAGCACAGGAATCGCTGCTGCCCCACTCATTCCTGCCTGAAACCAGACCCTTCACAGAGTCTGAATTGCACTGGAGCAGTCCCAGTGTGCATCCCATTTTCCCTGTCTCCTAGGTCACCTCCTTTTTTGGAGGCCAAAAATGTAGTTCATCCTCTGGAAAAACGTTATAGGCTGATGGAATCTCACAGAGTTGGGGCAGTTCCTGTCCTGGGCTGGGCTAGGTGTGATGAAGCAGCACATTTCCCTACAGCTGCCCTGTGCAGTCACCATCAGGATGCATGGATGTCATGGTATCAAATGCCCCTTTGTCAGCTCCACGTTGGGATTAGATTTCATTACTTATGTTTTTTTGGCAGCTTGAGTGATCAAGTTAGATCATGTAATGTTTAGTCCAAAATGCTTCATGTGAATATAGAAAATAGGAGTGGGTGTGAATTATTTCCCTAAAAAAAAAAAAAGGCAGGGGTGGGGGGGAAATTGCCCTGGTGTACCTGGCACTGCCTGGCCCTTTGGAGCCTGCTGCTCCCAGGTGGACTTCCCAGAGGAAAGGCCGTGGTTGCCTTTAGACTCTGTTCAGGAGTATCACATTTGCTGAGTTCAAGGTCCAGGTTTTGCAAAGTGCTGAGTGCTCTGTGGGGACTGTGGAAGTCTGTGGGACTCGTGATGTGGCAGCTCCCAGGTGCTGCTGCCGCCTCTCACAGGACCAGGGCCATGGCTCGTTCCTGGTGGCATTGAGTTGGAGCCTCTGGTAGCGCTCTAGATGCAGGGAGCAGAATGCTGTGGGGCTGGGGGCAGCCTCTGCAGCGCCAAGGCTTCTGTAACCTGCTCCAGGCTTTGTTTAAACTGGGCAAAAAGGTCAAGTACCATCCGAGGACCCATGAATAACATGTTGACAACCTCCCTGTCTGTTAATAGCAAAGCAAGGTCTGTTAATATTCAATGGATGTTCATTCAGTGTATTTAAATATGTTTTAGTGTCTGTAGAGCATGCTCGGCAGTATCTAATCACTGTTTGCTTTGGATTAAAGCTCCTGATAGTGAAGCACTTAAAAGGACAATTGGGCCCTGTCTGCGTTAGGGGTAGCAGTGAAAACAGAAGCACCCCTTCTCCTGGGGCAGTGCTGCTTCTCACCAAGCCCTGGGGAGCTTCACCTGCACCCAGAGAAGATGTTTCCTCACAGCTTTGTCTGGTCTTGATAAGAAACCTCTGGCAGGAGATGTGCAGTTGCTGTGTTGCTGGGATCCCAGCCCATGGTGGGTGGGTCGCTGCAAGTAGGGCAGAGCACAGCATGGGGCAGGTGGCTTCAGCCTGTCCCAAAGCCCTGTCTCTGGGGGCAGCTGGTGCCCAGGCAGCTCCTATTTCAGCCCACAGAAGGCAACTTGCTCAGAGGAGTCAAAGCTTTCCGCACTCAACAATTCTCTCTCTTACGGTTGGTTTAGATTAGGTATTAGGAAGAAAATCTGCCCTCCTTCCCTAAGGCCTTGGCACAGAGAAGCCTAGAGAAGCTGTGGCTGCCCCATCCCTGGCAATGTTCAAGGCTGGATTAGATGGGGCTTGGAGCAACCTGTTCTAGTGGAAAGTGTCCCTGCCCATGGCAGGGAGTTGGAACAAGATGATCTTTAAGGTCTGTTCCAACCCAAACCATTCCGTGATTCTCTTATCTCCAGCCGCCTCTGAACCTCCTGCCCTTTCCCTTCACTGGGAGAAGCATCACTGTGTGAAAGCTGGAATCCTCTGGCAAGCTACAGTGTGCTTACGTGTGTGTGTTCTGTCTCTCATGCAAAGATAACTCCTCTCTGTATGCATCTCCTTTGTTTGCCCAGGTCCCATCAGCAGCATCCTGGTGAACAAGTATGGCAGCCGGCCCATCATGATTGCAGGCGGCTGCCTCTCTGGCTGTGGGCTGATCGCAGCCTCCTTCTGCAACACGGTGGAGGAACTCTACTTCTGTGTTGGGGTCATAGGGGGTAAGTGATAGCTCTACCCTAGTGGGGCAGTGAAAGGAGCAACTTCAACCCAGTAATTATTAGTTGATGTCTCTGAATTTGCATAAAATCTGGTTCTTGTCAGTGCCTGGGTGCCTTTTCCTTAGCTGGCAGCAGGGGCTGACTCCTGCTCATGCAGCTGGGTGGTGGGGTGTTGGAATGGACTGTCTGGGGCACTGGTGGGATCACCATCCCTGGAAGCGTTCAAAAAGCATGTGGATGTCATACTTGGGGACATGGGCTAATGGTGGACCTGGCAGTGCTGGGGGAATGGTTGGACTCCATGATCTTAGAGGGCTTTTCCAACCTAGATGATTTCATGATTCCAAGTTGGAAATGGAGCTGTGAACCCTACTTGTCCCACCAGCCCTTCTGCCAGTGCTGCTGGGGGTGTCCAAGCCCTGAGCCCCTTATCTCTCTCCTGCAGGCCTTGGACTTGCCTTCAACTTGAACCCTGCCTTAACCATGATCGGCAAGTACTTCTTCAAGAAGCGTCCACTGGCCAATGGGCTGGCGATGGCGGGCAGCCCAGTCTTCCTCTCTACCCTGGCACCCGTCAACCAGCTCTTCTTCGGCATATTTGGCTGGCGTGGCAGCTTCCTCATCCTGGGTGGCCTCCTGCTGAACTGCTGTGTGGCTGGATCCCTGATGCGGCCCATAGGTCCCAAGCCGGATCAGCTGAAGAAAGAGGCCAATAAAGAGGTGCAGCAGGAGGCTGGGAAGGTGGGAAAAAAGGATGATGGTGACACCAGCACGGACCTCATCGATGGAAAGGCCAAGAAAGAGAAGAGCTCATTCTTCCAGACAATCAACAAATTCTTGGACCTGTCTCTATTCACACACAGGGGCTTCCTGCTCTATCTGTCAGGCAACGTAATCATGTTCTTCGGGTTGTTTGCTCCCTTGGTCTTCCTCAGCAATTACGCAAAGAGCAAGAAGATTGCTAGTGAGTCTGCAGCCTTCCTGCTCTCCATACTGGCCTTTGTGGACATGGTGGCCAGACCTTCCATGGGACTGGTGGCAAACACCAAGTGGATCAGACCCCGCATCCAGTATTTCTTCGCCATCTCTATAATTTACAATGGGGTTTGCCACCTCTTGGCCCCAATGTCCACCACCTATGCTGGCTTCTGCATTTACGCTGGCTTCTTTGGCTTTGCCTTTGGCTGGCTGAGCTCGATCCTGTTTGAGACCCTGATGGACCTGGTGGGAGCTCAGCGGTTCTCCAGTGCTGTTGGCCTGGTGACCATCGTGGAATGCTGCCCTGTGCTTCTGGGACCCCCTATGCTAGGTAGGGTGTGCTGTGCCTGGAGAACTCACTTGAGGACATGGTTTTAATAGGGTGGTGCTGGGTTGGTGATTGGACTTGATGATCTTAAAGGTCTTTCTCAACCTTAATGATTCTATGATTCCAAGTCTGGACTTGCTAAGTGGTGGTGGGTTCCCTTGAGCCATGGGCAGCCCTTGGCACTGGGGCAGCAGTCAGGAGACCACCCCAGTATCTGAGGAGTGGCTGAGGAAGTGGGGTCTGAACCCCTGGCACAGGGTGGGGGAGCAGGGGATAAAGGAATGTGAGACAGGTCCTTGCCTGAAGGTGAGGGTGATGGGCTTGGGCTGCTCTTGAGAACATCTCTGTGACCTGGAGCTGCTCTGGGGACATCTTGCTAAACTGTCCCCTCTCTTGTCTCTTAGGGAAGCTCAATGACATGTATGGTGACTACAAGTACACATACTGGGCCTGCGGGGTTGTCCTGATCATCTCCGGGATCTACCTCTTCATCGGGATGGGCATCAACTATCGCCTGGTGGCAAAGGAGCAAAAGGCAGAGGAGAAGGCGAAGAACGAAGGGAAGGAGGAGGAGACCAACATTGACGAGGCTGAGAAGCAGAAAGAGGCGAACAATGACGTGGCACCCTCATCTCAGAAGAGTGCGGAGGATGGTGTCAAAGAGGAGGAGAGCCGCATGTGAGGGACCGGTCTTAACCCGGAGTGTCGGGGAAGCGCTGCTGCCCTGGTGCGGCAGCCAGGGCAGAGCTCTGCTGGCGCTGGGTGGCCGTGAGAAGTGTTTAAACCGGGTGTTCATTTTTAAACAGGCTCTGAATTGTCTTTCCATCTGTGTTCAACAAAGGTAACAGGACTACACATGCAGTATCCTCATGTGTCCAGGGGCAGGGGGGCTTTTATAGTCTGGCTTTTTAACAGTAACATGAATGTACTAATATGTGCCTTACAGTCTCCATATCTAGCTGAATCTGGACGAGCCTTAACTCTAAACTGTGCTTTAGCTCTGTATTCTGCTTGGGGTTGGGGGGTGGGGGGAATATGTGTGTGTTTTGGGGAGTTTTGTTGTTAAAAAGCCATAAAAAGCAGGATACTGGATTTGTTGAAGCACGATGGGCTTCAGGGCCAGCCCTGGATGAATACTGCTTCACACGCTTCTTACCGCAGGCCCTCTGCAGGGGGGAGATGCAGGCATGGGGCAAGGTGCTCCTCAACCCCTGTGCCCAATGCCTCCTGGCTCTGTAGGTGGTCTTTAGGTATGTTTTGAAAACACTTTAGCTACTGTAGTTCTTTAAAATCCCTGTTTTTGTAGCTGTTCTCTCATGGGATATTCAGGTTGAAGAAAGACGGCTGCAGTTCTTTTTGGGCAGTGACACCCACTCCAGGGCTGTGGCAGCCCTGCTTGCCCAAGCCTTCCTTGGGAGTGTTGTGGTCCCCCCTGCCTCCCCACTCTGCCTCAATAGTGCCTCTTCTCAGCCCCAGTGCTGGGTGATGTGAAATGGGCTCCGGTTGGGGTGCTGGTGTTGATGCTGCTGTTGGCTGTGCTACCCCATCCTGCCTGTGGGGTGGGTTTCCACCAGAGCATCCCATCCAGCCAAGTGTTTTGGGTGCCTGCCCTAGGCAGAGTGGTGAAGTGGGTGGAGATGGTACATCCCTGAGATTTTTTTTCTGCTTTTGCTCTTTTATCTGTTAGAGAAACCTCTTTTACTTGCTTCTGTTCAACTGAGATCTTAAGGCGGTGGATGCTGAACCTCTCACATCTAGGACACGTAAGGGGGAGGAAAGTATTTGTATGTATTTATTTTTTATTTTTAGTGTTGGAAAATATCTCAACATACGTGGAGCAGGTTAATGGCTCTCAAGTTCTAGTAAATGTTGATCAGAATTCATGTTAAGAGGCTGAGTTTTTTCAAATAAACTTGTTTTTTTACAATTTACCCATCAAATGTTGAACTTCTTTCTTAGAAGTGTGACTTCTGTGTGCCAGATCACATAGATTTAGGGTCAATTTTGGGGAGAGGGTGAGTGGGGCTGTGGCAGGGCCTGGCTCCACTTGCTCCGGCACCCTGTGGAAGCTGGACACATAGTGAGATGCCCCTTTTCAGCTGGAAGAGGAGGCTTTGGTTAGCAGTTGGGGTGGCTACAGCATAGTGGTGCACTCTGGTTTTAGAACCTGTAAAAACCCTTGAGAACTCCCTTGATTGTGAGGTGTAGGGATATGCACTTAAAAGTCTTGAGTGATGTGCAGATGCTCTTGCTGTCCGTTTGTGCTGCTTCCTTCTGAGCTGAGTGGGACCACACCTGTGTGGGGCTAAAACTAAATGAGGGGTTAAAGGAAGGTGGTCTTGAGGGAGTTGTTCCAGGGTCCCTGGACCTGTGGCGGGTTCAGGCCCTGCATTGCAGCTGCTCTCTTTGCTCTCCCTTGTCTGCAAGGCCCTTTTGTCTATTTTTGGTCTAAATATCTCAAAAAGCAGGCTGGATTGTTGGGGGTTTTTTAATACCCCCAACAGATTATAAAGCCAGGGGAGTATTTTGTACATGAGGATGTTGTACAGTTACTGAGCTGTGATATTGTAAAGCCAGGTAATTGTGTTTTCATAGCTGAGGTGTCTGGTGGGCTGCAGGGATGGGCTCACATCACAATAACCCACCCCTGGGAAGCTGCCCCTCTTATCTGAGTTTTTGTAGGTACAGGCAAGCCTCCCCTCTGTGTGTGGGGTGGTCTCTGGAGGGCCTGGGCTCTTCTGCCATACCAAGCATTGGTGATGTCTGTTGAGAGGAGCATTTGTCCTCCACAATGAAGGATGTACTCAGCCCTTCTCTGCTGGTCCCCACCACTTGTGGACATTGGGGGTCCTGTCTGGGCTGTGTCCACAGCTGACATGGGTGTTCCTGGAGCCAGCGCCACTGGGAGAGGCTCACACAGCTAGGGCAGGGAGCCCCAACCCTGCTTCTAAGGAAAAAAGTGTATAAATAATTTCCTGCTGCTTGGATGTGGCTGGCTGGGAACACTTCAGTAGTAAATCCTGGTGGTTCTCTACCAGTGACCTCCATGCCCCATCTGGAGCTGGGTGTCAGCCCTGTCCTGGCTCCAGGACCTCCTGTGGGACTTGTTCCTAGGATCCAATGCTGTGGAAAGGCAGGTGAGGGAGGAAGGTCTCTGTTGGATTGGGAGGAGAAACTTTTTGCCCTGTATTAGGCTATAAACTATTAAGTGCCCTGATTAGGTTAGAGCACAGTCCTTGCTGGGGCAGACATGGCACCCCACCAGGGTGTGGACTCTGCCCCGGGCCAGCCTCTCCCACCAGGCAGGGGCTGTCCCTGTGCCTGCTCCTGGCTCAGCTCTATATTTAGTCACATTATTTCTGCAAGCAAAGTTATCTGCAGTGCTGGGAAGTATGTGAGCTGGGCTCCCAGAGCCTCTCTCATTGTTATGTACCTGTAAAACAGGAGCTAAAATTAAGCACAGGGCTCCAAAAAGCAGATGGGAACCCTGGCTTTACCCATGGTGTGATGGGTAAAGTGGATGCTCAAACCAGCCCTTGTCTTCCAGGGTTGCTCTGCAGGCCGAAACTATGGCACTGCCTAGCTGGAGGAGATGAAGATCTGCTGGGATGATCCCTTTGTGAAGGACCACGTGGGAACATGTGTGCTTCTCTGCTCCCCAGGCCAGGAGGTGGGAGCAGTGGGAGTACTGTTGGCCAGATTCCCCCCTATTCTTCCATGGGTTTCCTCTATGCACCCGGCTGCGTCGCCTTCCTTCCTCCAGAGGTAGCAAAATAAAATTCTCTTCATAGCGGGCAGAATTGAGGAAATACTTGGGAGCTAATTCCCCTGCAGTTTGTTTTCTCAAACATCCGAGGTTGCTGGCCAGAAATGCTCAGCAGCAGCCGGGGGGGTTTGAGGGCTCCCAGAGGAGCAGAGGGGTGCTCCAGCTGCTGGCTGCCAGTAGCAGCCAGGCCTGTTGGTGGGAGCTGGGATGAGGCAGGCAGATCCCAGATCTCCTCCCTCCTCTCCTTTCTTCCCTGTTAGGGAATTTGGGGGCAGTTCACCAGGTGAGCCCTCTGTGGTTATGGGCTGGGAAGCTGTTCCCGCCTCTGCTGTGGTGTTGGGACATCTTCCATCCCCTCCCTGGTGGGTGCCCAAATGCACCCCAACCCCACGGGTGCCTTGAGCCCATTTTCTCAGGTCTGTGGGGCTGTGGTACTGTGAGAGGCCAGGCAGCCCCACAGCCCTTCATGCACAGATGTTCCCAGCCTCCCGAAACAGCCTAATCCTCCCCACAACGCAGCACAATCCCCTTCCTGGGGAGAGGGGAGCCCGGCTGCAGAGCTCATTCATGTGACAAGCATGAGGAGGGGATCTGGGTCCCTGCCTGCTCCTGCTCTGCTCAGGGACTTTATTCAGTTCTTTTGGGAGATTTGGGTTGTGCTGAGTGTGCAGCTCTGTCCAAGCACTCTGAGCTGCTGCTCTGCAAACAAATGCTGCTGTTCCCAGCCACCGCCAAGGCGCTGGTGGGGCTGTGCTGGGAAGGGCAGGCAGCTGCTGGGAAAGGTCTGTCTGTCCCATGGCCAGCACTGTCTCTGGCTGTCTGCCCTGGCTGGGGCAGGGAGGACCACAGAATCATGGAATGCTTTGGGTTGGAAGGGACATTAAAGCTCAACTCATTCCACACCCTGACAGGGGCAGGGACACCTTCCACTAAACCAGGTTGCTCCAAGCCCTGTCAACCCAGCCTTCAGCACTTCCAAGAAACGGCAGGGCGATCAGTGCCACCCAGATTGCTGCTGCTAGCTGCCACTTTCCTGCTGCAGGTGCGTATATGGGGATGACCCGTGAAGTGCCCATCCTGACTCCCACAGAGGCTTTGAGATGAGCCATGGCTGCAGCAGCACTTCCTCCAGCATCACTCAAACCACACTGCTTGCAGCTGAGGAGCAGGAGAAACCTGTAGAGTTCCTGGCCCTTGGGGAAGCCTTCCTCTTTCTTTTCATCCACCTTGGGCTGCCTGTGGGACAGGGGTGTGTCCAGGTTTGTGCCCTGGCACTGACCAAACACCCCTGTGGAATGAGCAGCCTGATTTAGCCCTGATGTTGGAGAGCCCTGCCTGTGCCATGGCACAGGGATGGATGTACAGGAGTGGGCAGATGGACAGGGCCAAGGCTTAGCCTTTGCTGCCTGGGCTGGGCTCTGTGGGGAAAAACAACAGCCCCGTAACATAGGAGCGAAGCAGAATTACAGGAGACAGAGAATCAATGGCTGTAGGATGATCATCAATTACTTTCAGTGCACATTATATTCTCTTAATGAGAGCCCTTTGCTGTGTTAGGGTGGGGGGGGTGAGCAATGCCTCACTGTCATGGAGCTGTTCTGGAACAGGGTGGTGAGGGATACCCCACTGTCATGGAGCCATTCCAGTGGGGGTGAGGGATGCCCTAATGCCAGGTGGTGGTGGGGCACAGCACATGCCCAGGGTGGCTCTGTGGGGGCACAGGTTGTGTTCACTGCAAACACAGCCAAGGACAAACTCTACTGTACTTTGCCCGGACTTTTCCCCTGGGTGGACCCAGGACCTTTGGTCTGCTTCAGGCAGAGATTGTGGCATCCCCAAGTTGCTCAGCTGCAGCCTTAGGGACAGCCCTGTGGTCTGGGGTGTGTGGTGATGTCCAGGCAAGGCTGGGATGTTGCTGCCATGTCCCCGTGGAGGGCTCGAGGTGGTCCGGGCCAACGAGTTAAAGGAGGAGAAGCTGTTTAGAGGCACACAGCGGGAGGACTGGTCCTGTCTGTGCTGTGAGCTGGACATGCATATGCATGATAGGAAGAGGTTGCACTGACCCCATGATGGGCCCAGGCACACCCTGAGCATCCCAGGTTTCCTACAGTGCTGCCAGATAGGAAGTACCTGAAGCTGCTGGGGCCAGTGCCTCAGCCAAATGCCCATCTATGCCCACTCCTCTGCTTGCCCTGCACGCTGGGGAGAGGAGGAGATGCTCAGAGCAGGACACGCTCACTGGGACAGGCACCAATTTCTTCTATCTAATGACCAGCAACAAGACCCGAGGAAACAGCTGGAGCTGTGTCAGAAGGTTTAGGTTGGATAACAGGAAACGGTTCTTCCCCCAAAGGGTGGGCAGAACTGGAACAGGCTGCCCAGGGCAGTGGTCAAAGCCCCAAGGCTGCCAGAGCTCTCAGGCACAGGATGGGATTGCTGGGGTCGTCCTGTGCAGGGCCAGGAGTTGGACTCGATCCTTGTGGGTCCCTTCCCGCTCAGGATATTCTATGATTCTATGATTTACCCCCTGTGAATCAGCAGAGCCTCCTGGGGCCACAGAGCATCATCTGCTCACCCTTGGGCTGTCAGTGTCTCAACAGCAGCTTTTATTGTGATGCCCTGTGATGTTTTGCTGGTTTGATATGAATTTAATTACTACTATCAATCATTAGAAGGGGCTGTGCTGGTGGCTTGTAGAGCCCCACCAGGACTTACAGCCAGAGCAGCCCGTCACTGGTAAAATTAGGGCTGGGGCAGAGCATCAGTGACCCACACTGGCAGAACAGTTTACAGGCAGGGGCAGGGTGCAGGCAGGAGGCTGCACAATCATTCCAGAGTCGGATCCAGCTCCATGAGCACCCTCTCGTGGCAACCACCCCATCTACGGCCCTGCTGCCTCAGCAGCACCCTCGCCCCACGTTCCCACTGTGCCCAGAACCCAGGACTAGCGGGGGCTGGAGGCTACAGCCCAGCAGCTCCCACAGCTCAGCTGTTCCTGCTGGGAGTGGTTCCCGCCACGGGAAGATGAGGTGGAAGCGCAGTGACACAGGGTATGGGGAGACTGAGGAATTTAGGAGTGCAGTGGGAGCCAGGACAGGATCCTCCAGGGGCTGTGGGCAGGGCTGTGCAGATTTATCCCAGACTCCTGCACCTGTGACTCTGGGCATGAGAGCTGGGAGTAATTGCACTGGGAAAAGACTAAAACTGAGTAAATAAAACCAGTATGATCCTGGCCACGATTAACAAAGTATTAATTAACTACATACCCACAGAAAGAAAGATTGCTAATTACCTTCTATGGAAAATTAGGGGGGAAAAGACAGAAAATGAAACATGTTTAAAATGTAATTGGAGGCTGCATGTTGTGCATAAGAATGAGCCTGTTTCCATCAATTTAATTGTTTGCAATTACAGATCGTTGTCTCATTTCCATCTCCTCCCTGTCAGACTGGGAGCTGCATCCCTCCTTCAGTGGTGCTGACCTCCCTGCCTCCCCCATCCAGCTGTGCTGGCCTCCTACCTCCCCACCACCCTGTCCCCAGCCATGGCCATGGGGTGTCCAAGCTAAGAAGAGCCAAGTGGTGTCATGAGGGCTCCTTGGCCAAGAGCCTGAGCTGCTCCCACATATGGGTTCAGTTCCTGAGCCCCCAATGACCCCTGCATCAATCCCCTTCCTTTGATGTCTGTGTCAGGAGTGCCCATGATCTGCAGACAATGCCATGGTGAAGCTCACCAGGCTCTGAACTGCACTAAACCATGTGAAAATGGAATCAATCCTGCAGTCAGATGACTCAGTAATGAAGAGTCGAGTCCCCCACTGTGGTGTGACACGTCTCTGATATCTTCATTGCTTTTATCTACATGGAGGGAGCAGATTTACCAGGTGACTTTTCAACCAAGAATGCAGCAAATGGGCTGATGATTATCCCCTTCCCAGAGACATCCCGGAGGTTAATCCCTTGATCCATCCCAGTGCACCAGGACACAGGGGAAGCTGCTGGCGGAGAGTTTGGTTCTGTGTCATCAGCACGTGCTGTGGAGCATCGCCAGCACCTGCAGCTCTGCCTGGCACCTGTGTGTAGCCTGTGGCAGGGTGGCAAGGGCAGCCCAAGGGTCACCCAGTGGGCTTTGGAATACTTTTCCAACGGGACTATGGCCTGGGAAGAGTCAGGAACAATGCTGAGCTGCCTGAGTTGCCAGCAGGGTCCCCTGTGGGGCTCTCTACAGGACATCGCAGCTGCTGACAGGGCTTCAGGCTGGGGCAGAGGGCAGGGCACTGAGGGACTAATGCATTAGTAACATTTAAAAACATTTGCTCTCACCCAGAACAATTCCTGCTCCTACATCAGGGCAGACCCAAGCTTGGGAAATGGCTAAGAAGCCAGTCAGGACACCATGTCCTGGCACAAACCCTGGATGGCATTGGACCACCCTATCCCACTGCAAAGTTAAAGGGGAAAAAGGAGAAAAAGCCACATCTGGCCGCAGTCCCAGCATCCCAGCAAAGGTTCTCAGGCAGCCTCACCACTGCACCCACCCACAATGTGCAGATACAGGCATCACTCCCCTCAATGTGTGTCCTCACCAAACGTGCAGCTCCATGGCTCTGAACAGCCTGTGCCAGCCAGATCTCGTGCAGGAGCTGAGGAAACAGCTGAACATGTCTATGAAATAATTTAGGAGCCCTCTTTCAAGTTTCTTCCTGCAAAAAGGGAAGAAACAGTAAGATGGGTACTTGATTCCCAGTCCATGTGGGCAGCAGTAGTGCCTCACTGGAAAACATCGGCACTGCCCAATGCTTGGGGCAGCCAGGGCTCCTTAGCTTCGCCATAAGGTTCAGATCACTGGATGCTTTATTCAGGCCTTAGCCTTCAAATTTCTGCCTTGGAAGGAGCGGTGCAGCCTGTGGACCCTTCTCTGTGGCAGTGTGCGGCCTGTGCTGTCCCACGCTGGGCACCACAACGTGGCCTTGTCCAGGCAGGTGGCAGGTACTGAGGCAGCTGTGTCACATCTTGTATCAAAATGGGTAAGGTCTCCCATTGGCTGAAGACTAAGTATGTAAGGAGTAACATGCAAGTCAGAACAAAGCTAATTACACAGGACACTTGTGCTAATAACTGCTTTGGAGCCCATATGGGGGTCTAATAGCTGCCAAATAAAAGGCAAAGCAAGCCATTAGCTGGAAATGTCTGGTTCTTGCTCAGCCAAACACCAAGAAATCATTATGTTTAGTTATGGGATATTGCCCTGGCATACCAGCTTACTAATTATTTATAATTATTTCTGAATGCACATTATAATCTGCTGGACAGGGCAGTGACAGTCACCACAGGCGGCTGCCGGGCACTGTTTTACCCAGGAGTTAAGGCTACCTTGGTTTATAATCCAGCGGGATCAGAGGTTCCTGCTCTGCCAGGACACCACCCTGGCAATAATGGCTTTGGCTCCTTGTGATACATCGCGGTGTTGGCTGTGCACCCACAGCTCCCCAAAGGGCATGGTGGGGTGTCCCCCATTCCCAGGGCCACGGGAAGGGTGGGACAGGGTAAGTGGAACAGGGCAGTCCTGTCCCCTCTGGACACATGTGCCAGGGGCTGTGGAGCTGTTGGTTGTTGGGAAGTGTTTGTGTGTGCATGGGAGAACTGCAGCAGTTCTGGGCAAGCTTCCCGTGCATCCCAGCCACCATCCTGTGGTCTTCCTGCCACTGCCATGGGCATATGGGGCTGGCGTGGAGCTTGTTGTGGTCATTGTCTCTCCTCAACACTCCACGTGCTGCCCTCATTGCTGTGTCCATGTAGACCCTTAAGCTTTTAGTCACCAGAGCATCTCCTGCCCGTCACCCCAGACCCCGGGACCCTGACGAGCATTAATCATAGAGGGGGTCTCCGAGCTGTTTGCCCCAGCAGGGAGGACTCCGGGTTGGCGGGCAGGGAAGCAACTCCACGATGCTGGGGGTCAGAGAGGAAACAGGGACACACAATTCCCCAAAATAGCTTCTTGATGCCATGGCCACACTGATGCCAAAGTGAGCATCCATTAATCAGCGTGGGGGGTCCCCACACGGGTGGCAGGAAAGGTCCTATTTGCTGAGTGGGGTGCTCAAGGGGGGACCAGATGGGGACGAGTGGGGATAGCTTTTCTCTAGAAAGGGCCAAGGTCAAGGTCAAACCCCTCCGTCCTGCCCTGCCGCTCGCCGCGGCCGTTCGCGTCGGGGCCGCCAGAGGGCGCCGGCGGCCTTGAATAATTCCAGGGATGGGGCATCCACAGATTCCATGGACAGCCTGGACCAGTGTCCCACAATTTTCCCCCAATATCCCATCTAACCTGCCCTCTGACAGTGCGACGCCATTCCCCCTTGTCCTGTCACTCCAGGCTTTTGTCCAAAGTCCCTCTCCAGCTCTCTTTCAGCCCCTTTAGGCACTAGAAGGGGCTCTCCCTGGAGCATTCTCTTCTCCAGGCTGGAAAGAGAGGGCATGTTCTACAGATGAAGTAAAACACTTGCTGCTGACACACCGTGCTATGCTGGTCCTCTGGCTAGTTTGTTGTTAGAGGTAATGGACTTTGTCTAGAGAAGAGGAGGCTCAGGGGGCACCACATCACTCTCCATAGGAGGTCGTTGTGACATGGGGGCCGGTCTCTTCTACTGCGCCTGCAGCAGGAGGTCCAGAGGAAATGGCCTTAAACTAAGACAGGGGAGATTCAGATTAGACATTAATTTTTTTTTTTTTTTCACTGCTAAGAGTGGTCAGGCATTGAAATAGATTGCCCAGGGAGGGGATGGAGTCATCATCCCTGAAGGTGTTTAACAGGTGTCTGGATCTGGCACTGGGTGATGTGGTTTAGTGGTTTAGGGGTTAGAGTGGCAGTGCTGGGTTTCTAGTTGGACTGGATGATCATAAAGGTCTGTTCCAACACTGATGATTCTATGATTCTATAATTCTATTCTATGACAGCTTTCTTCAGCCTTGAACTTAAAAAAAACCAAACTAGCCAAAATAACAAAAACTGGGAAAAATGAGTACCAGCACTCTCAGAATGTCTCTGTGCAAGTAGAACAAGCAGGATAAATGCACAGCAGGGTTGAATAAAGAAGTGCTGCTCTCAGTGACTTCAGAGAGACAAGAAAGAAGGAATGAAAGCAAAGTGGGAGGGGGGGGAATTAAACTTCACACAGCTGGAACTCTGAGCATCTCACTGAAATGACCTTCACCTCTGAAGCCTAGAGGAAACCCACAGGACTCAGCATTGCTGTCCCTCAACCCTTCCTGGGAAGCCCAGGGTAGGCGCCTGGCCCTGATACTGGTGAGAATTAAAATTTCCTCAAGGCAGGAAATCCATCCGCTGCCACACAAGGACCTGAGCACACAGCCAGCATCACTTGACACACAGAGTTACTTAATTTACAGGATTTATGACCTCCAGTGCTTCCTGTGTTTTCTCTACTCTCTCCTATTAATCCATAATCCACTATTATAACCCTTAGGAAATGATTTATAGATTTTATCTTCAGTTTCCATCTTGGAAATGGTACCTGTCAGCATCACAGATGGCTCCAGAGCCTCGGGGCTGGGAGGTTGGATAGAGATGGTGGGGAAGGGACAGAGGGGATAACAGGGCTACCTGCCTGGCAATGAAGTTGTCCTGTGCCCCAGTGTCCCTGCACAGCACCAAGCCACAGATCCCCTGTTCCTGCCTACACCAGGATGGTGTGGCGTGGTCTGGATTGGAGAACAGTGGACACCAGCCAGAAGCAAAGCACCAGTAGCCCAAATTCCAGTGGCTGCTGGGCTACTGGTCTGTATAGTCATTTTTCTGTCACTGCAGCCACTGTTGGCAGTGTGAGCACAGCTGTGCCATCGGCTGCTCAATGTGCTATCTCCAGAATTAATGCACAATCGGCCAGGGGCAGGGATTATTATAGGGAAATTATGCAACTAAGTAGGTTGTTAACAAGTTGATTTAAAATTCATAAATGAGGGGGGAAAAGATAACAGGGCAGAGAACAGCAGGCTCAAATTAATTTATATTGTTTGATGAGGAATCAGTGATGTAGGGAATGAGATAAGGGAGGAGGATTAAAGGGAGTTCCTATTTAAAATCAATTTGAAAAGGTGCCAGAACCCACTCCATTGAGATTTGGACATTGTGAGTCCTCATCACTCCTTTCATTAGTTCCAAACTCTTTGGCTGTACTTAGTGAATCCCAGACGGGGGAAAGGGCAGGCAGGGGCTAACCTCCTACCAGGGGCTGCAGAATGTCTTTTCTGCCCCAAATAGATTTGCTCAGGACCACAACAGCCTGGATCCTATGCCAGGGGAAGTGGAAAGACACAGTCATATCTGAAGAGCACCCAGATGGTGGGTATGAGGATAAGAGGCTCGTGGGGAGAAGAAAGAACAGCGACAGAGATGGGTTGGTGCTGCGGAGGCACAGCGGCCACAGGAAACCGAGGAGGAAAGACAAGTGCTTCTGCTGATGACTTCTCCACAGACAAATAGGGAATATCCTCTTCTGAATTCAGCTGCCATTAGAAAGGGCTCATCATCCTCCCTTCGGTGCTGCAGATAAACAGGTCCTACACAAGGTGCCAGTGGCAGGAAGGCAGTTTGTGCCAAGTGCTGGTGTAGGGATGTGTCAGTAGTGGATGGGAGCTGTGGGGGCAGCTCAGGCTGGGGAGCCAGCACCAGGATCTGGGAAAGGATGCCCAGCCTGTCAGGCACTGGGCAAAATCCTGTGCTGTGGCTGCCAGGGCTTTGCAGGAGGGAGGAACTCAAAGTGGGTTTGCAGGGGGTGTGTAGGAGGTGAAAGGTGGAATGAATTTGAGGATCCAGAGTCAACCTGTTTTAATGAGCTAAAATTGTGAAGGCTGAAACCTAGGATTATTTTTGCACATATTACTTTGAAATGAAAATTCTAATGCCAGCTTAGATACCTGTTCAGTCTCCCAGGGTTAAAGGACAAAGGGCAGTTAAGAACTTGAAAAAAAAATCCATTTCCCCATAACACTTTGTACTATCAGGCAGCATTTAGCCCTTGTTTCTTCTACCTGGCTGATTTCCATAAATCCAAGAGTGAGAACTCCTTTTTGCTTTGCAAATAGCATGGAGTTCTGAGCAGCGGCTGGTTCTCACTTCATCCCGTTGGGATTCACAGTGAATGCCAGATGCTGTGGTATCAGGGAATTACCAGGCTTTGCTTGTTCATCACAGGGAGTTCCCCTTTTCCTCCCTCTCCTCTCCAGGATTACCTAAAGCTGCTGTTTTTGTTTCATTGTTAATGTTACTTAAATCCAGATGGATTTACAGACTCACAGACTCCCAGTCCTGGTCCTGGGCACAGGCTCCTCTCCAGCCCACACCCCAGAGGGGTGTTAATTAGACAAGGGGGGTGTTAATTAGACAAGGGTACAGTGGCAATAACACGTGGTGAATGTTCAGTCCTCCCACTCTCTCTGTGTGAAGCGGATCAATAAGCAATTCAGCCATTAGAAATAAAGCTACTCCTATTATCTGCTGATCAATAATTCATTAGTCTTGGATGTACCCGCCTTGCAGCACCTCTGGAAGGAGAGAAGCTTGCAGCAGGCAGACCAAGGGCAAGGTGGGGGATGCAACGTTTTCCCCTCCAACACCCCGGTGAACCTTTGGTGACTGAGGACAGTGGGATTTTCTACACCCCAGGTCCGTATCTATGATTAATATGCAACTGTAAACAGCTTTTTATTATTGCACACGCCTGACCTCCCTATCCCCCCTGCCCTCCTGTTGCTGCTCCCCACTGCCCCAACTGGAAATGTTGACAGTAATAAATGGCTGGCAAAGCAATTATACACATCAAGCTGAGAAGTATGAAGCTGAGGTCAAAACTGTTTTCTTTCTATAATTACATGGAGGGTAAATTCATTTTGCCAAGAATAAAAGCGACACAGAAGGTCATGGTGAGCAGGTGGTCATGCTGTCCTCTGCACGATGGCCTCTGCAGCCATCCTTCCCTGTGCCTCAAAATCAAGGTGTTCAGCTGGTGCATTTAACTAGAACATTGAGCTGTGAGAAAGCCCAAACCTAGGCAAGAGGTTTTTGCTTCATTTATGGTTCTCTTTTTGCTTTCGGACTGCTTCCCAGCTTCTTGAGTGAGCCCTGAGCTGGCTGTCCTGCTCTTTGAACAGGAGCCAGCCCTGAAACAAGGCTGTTCAGTCTGGAATCAGGTTTATTAAACTGTAATAGGGTTTGTTACTCTGTTAATGCACCATATAAAAAAAGCTATGAAAATCAACTGCCAGGTATAACAACCCGCTCACTTCCTGCTGAAGTGTCCTGGCTGGTTTATAGCTGACTTTATCCTCTGCAGAGGAGGGAAAAGAGCCTCATTCTGCAGAGCTAGGATGTTGTTCCCATCCTGCCTCATGCCCTTCTCCTACCTCCAGGCCCCACCTGCAGCTGGGGTGACCCTAGATCATCCCCAGGGATGGGCTGAGGGGCGGAGGTGGCTGGAGCACCCATGACTGTGCTCCTCGAATGTGTGACTTCTGGTGATGGTAGCATCAGAGGTGAACTTGAGCTTCCAGAACCTGAGCAGATTCAATTTTTCCTGGGTATTAACAGAGTCTCCTGGGTCATCTTTCCCTGGATCCCATCTGCAGGAGTCAGCATTTCCCACAGCCCGACTGCCTCGGGAAAGGCCTTTGAGCAGAGGCAGGACATGGCAGTAGCTTTTGCTGGTCCCTGGTACCCACCATCCATCACCCACCATCAGTGGGATTTTTTCACACTTTCACCCTGGCAGGGGCACAGGGCCAAGTGGGAGCATTGAGCAGCAGCACCGAGTGGTGTGTCCTGGTGGCACTGGATGGGGGTGACTTGGGCACAAAACCCAGGACTCTCCCTCTGCTGAGTAAGGTTTCTCCTAAGACCTCCTACTGGCTGGCTCCGGAGTATCGGACTGTGGCTGAATAATCACCTGTCCTGCACTGGGAAAGCATTTCCACTCCTTAAAATTAGCTTTGATGAGTTTATGCTTTCTTTGAATCAAAGACCTGAGACAATTAATCACTGCCCACCTCCTGCCTGTGCAGTTAAAATGCCCAGTTTGAAACAGAAACCAGGAACAGGAATTAATCTCTCTGTAACAAGGTCTTCAAAATAATCATCACTATCCTGCTGTTGCACTGAAAGAGCTGTTCTGCCACCCTGCAAATGGAGAGGATCCTGCTCCAGGTTTCACCAGCAGCAAGGAATGGCAGGATCACCCTGCAACCACCACCACACTTCCTGCTCTTCCCACTCAGGTGCTGGAGTGTGTCCAGAGAAGGGAAACAGAACTGGGGTAGTCTGGAGGGCAGATTCTATGAGGAGCAACCAAAGGGGCTGGGGTTGTTTAGCCTGGAGAAAAGGAGGCTCAGGGGGGACCTTCTGGCTCTGCACAACTTCTGACAGGAGGTGGCAGCTGGGGGGGTCAGGCTCTGCACCCAGAGAACAAGGGACGGAACAAGAGGAAATTGTCTCAAGCTGTGCCCAGGGGAGGGTCAGGTTGGATATTGGGAGTAATTTCTTCACTGAAAGAGTTGTTAAGCATTGGAATGGGCTGTCCAGGGAGGTGGTGTAGTCCCCATCCCTGGAGGTGTCCAAGGAATGAATGAATGGACGTGGCACTCAGTGCTCTGGGCTGGTTGACAAGGTGGGGATCGGGCACAGTTTGGTCCCGATGGTCTTGGAGGTTTTTTCCAACAGAATTCTCCATGCATCGGGATGAGATCTGGGGCAGCAGCTGCTCCAGGAATCGTGCAGTGCACTGGAGAAGAAGGAGAAGAAGGAGGAGGAGGAGGAGGAGGAGGCATGGTGCTTGTGCCGAGCCCTGGCACAGGGCAGGGCAGCAGTCAGAGCACAGCTCCGATGCTGTGCTTGTAGGGACGGGGGTCCCTGTCTCCCCAGGAGCCCTCTGCTGCAGAGGGAGAGGCCCAGTGTGACACACTCCCCTCCCTGGCGCTGCCACCACTTGGGTCTCAGCTGGCTGGTGACCTCCTGCTGTTCTCAGAGTTCTCAAGTTAACATCTAGCAATACTTAATGAAACTGCAGTTTATTAATGACTTCCATGCAACATTTACAGTAAAAGGGCATTTCCCACAGCTGTTTAGATTTCAGCAGAGGCATGTGCAACCTTTCTGTGGGATCCCTAGGGCCTCACTACGGTAACAGCATTCGATAAGGAAAATTCAAATAAACTCCTTTCCATTTTTCCCCTTTCATTTTTGGTTCACAAACCATGAAGGAAACAGATGGGAGTTAAAGAGAGATTGAAAATGACAAAGGAAGTCTAGAGACATTTATTTCCACTCAGAACAAATTAATTAGCATGTCTGGGGACATGCTAATGACATTTCTCCTGACAGAGAAAGGGAGCTAAAGCACCATTCCCTCTCCATACAGGGAATGCTTTCGCACACTCCATCACCAAAGCAGAGTGACTGGGATGAGGCGACCCCAGCACAGGCAGGGCCAGGCTCACTGTCCACTGGATGGGATCTGGGAAGCTGTCATAGAATCCTGGAATGGTTTGGGCTGTGAGGTAGATTAAACTCATCTCCTTCCACCCCCCCGCCATGGGCAGGGACATCTTCCACTATCCCTGGTTGCTCTAAGACCCGTCCAGCCTGGCGTTGGACATTTCCAGGGATGAGGCAGCCACAGCTTCTCTGGGCACCCTGTGCCAGGGCCTCCCCACGCTCACAGGGAACAACTTCTCTCAGCCACTCTGCTTTCCAAGCTCCCAAGGCACCTAAAGACTATTTTTTTCCAGGCTGGGTTATTCTGGGGTTTCTTGCCTGTATTATTGAACAAGCAAGCAAGCAAGCAAGAAAGAAAAGAGTTCTCAAGTTTTTAAAGATGATTGTTTTTCTCTTTCTCTTTGATATTGGGCTTTCTCTCCTTCTTCCCATTTATTTTGCATGACTGCCAAAGGGGAAGAGAAATAAAGAAATAAAGTGTTAAGAGAGTTAAATCTGAAGTCAAAAGGAGAAGCAGTGGGAGAAAGGCTGGGAGCAGCCTTTAATCTTAGAGATGTTCCACCTCAGGGGATCGCCCTTCCTCTTACCAGGCAATTAAAGCCTTTATTAGGGAGCCCTTCATTAAGGCCCATCTCCTGGGAGCTGCTGCTGCACCAAACGCCTCTGAAGCTGCAGCAGAGACTGGTCTGACTAGGAGCAGAGGAGCATGAACACTGTCATTTAATAATCACCTTTAATGGGAGTCCTGTATCTCAGTTAGGTGCTAACTGGGTGTGACACTCCAGGTCCTGCCCCATACAGCAGCAACTGTTCAAAATTTTGGGAGGCAGGTCAGTACCCAGAGCTTTGCAGTTAGCTCTGTGTTTCATTCAGCTTTATTTCATGTTCGTTTGGGTATTTCCAGGCAATTTCTGCTTAATGTGCAAACGGCTCGGACTGAGCCAGGAGGGGTCTGGTACCCAGTTTACTCCATTGAGGATGTAGGTGGTAGTTACCGGTTACCATGCTGGGATGTGCCACAGGGATGGCAGGTACTAAATGGGGTTGTGGAAGGCTTGGCATGAGCCCCTTGTGGGTGCTGGATATCACATCACCACCCTAAATTAATTAACTCACTGCTCATCTCCAGACTGCCTTGCAGCAGAGAAACGTTGAAGCACCTAAAGATTTGTGTTTGCAAACCAAGGCAGAACAGGGGTTTCCATCCATGCCTGGAGGCTGGGATGTAAGATCATGGCTACAAAACAAAATGTAGCTTTTCAGGATTCCCAGTGTCCCTTCCTGGTGCTGCTGCAGCCAAAGGAGGAGCGTGGTCCCTGACCTGTGACAGTTCTTGAGGCCATCACTCCCACAGGGTTATGATGCTGATGCCAAGGTGTGCAAACTCCTCATGCCTATCCTGGGAAATGACAGCATAATTTCCATTTGCTGTCTCCTGATCTGGCTGGAAACATCACAGCACATGGCAGCAAAATGCTGTGTTTAAATCCATAATGACTCCTGGCACTATTCCTAATATAAATCAAGGGGGATGTAGTTATGGGAGAGAACGTTTTTATGACCCTATCTTCATATCATCTGTCAAAAAGACAATTTGGCCTCTGCAGTATTCATCTATTTTTATCTAGACATGTGCACTTGTTACTTCCATGCTATCACCTTCCAAATGGTGAGATTTATTTTTTCCCTGTTAGCCTCAGGAATTGCTTCCATGCCCCTGGATGCTGTGGGTGGGTAACTAATGGATACACATTTATGGCCTGATGTAAAGTGTTTGAAAAGCCCTTTGAAACCTACTGAGTGGGTTGAAGATGGCACAGAGCAGGGTGATGAACCCTTAGCATCCCTGGCCCAGCCTGGCACTGTGCCTGAACCTGGCACAGGAGCTCTTCCAGCCAGGACACAATTACCTGAGATTAAACAGTGAAGTCCTTCCTAAATTAAATACGTATAAAATCTGTAATTACCAAGCTGTTTTCAGCAGAGAATGCTGTCTGCTCCTACTTGTTCCCACTCAGTGGTCCCTCAATTTGCCACCATTGCTGGGCCTAAAGTACCTCCATTATTCTGTACTCTGAGAGGACCTTAACCAACACCCCCATCACTCCCCTCTTTTTCCTCTCCAGCTTCTCATTCCTATTGTCCATGACATACAAGTAAGCATGGATGTAGCTCAGCTCATGATCACAAAAAGGAGGGAAGGGAGGAAGAGGATGAGGGAGGGAGAACGTATCAGTGTATGTATGTGGGGATTTTTTTCTCAATAATTTCTGTTTAAAATTTGATAAAATCTGTGAAATCAAATTTCCTGATTTAACTCACTCCAAGAAAATGCAACAAATCTGCTTTGGAGGAAATCTTCCAGAGGCTGCAGACATGGGAGGTGGGGGTAGGACCATCTCTTTCCTCCCCAGGAGAGGGGAGGGCACAGGCAGGGTGTGCTGGGGCTGAATCTGTTTATATCAATGGGAACTTTCTCTTTAGTCCAACAGTATTTGGAAATTTGCAGTCTGCAAGAGCACAAGCCCTTAGAAAAGCAAAAGGAAAACTTTGCTTATGAAGCATTTCATGCCCAGGGTGATTGGATGCTACAGTGGGGCTGCAGGAAAGAGCAATCATTGTGATCTAACCCATGCATGGGGAGGACACACAGACCTTCTGCCACTTCCCTGCAAGAGCAGGGCACAAATCAGTTTGTCAGCACAGGCAGGGCTAAGCAGAGGACAAGCTTTTTTAAAACCCCTGTTTATTCATGTCACCATCCATCTCGGTGGTCCCCAGGCCCCTTGCACTGTGCCAGTCATGCACTGTGATAGGAATGGTGCTCCCTGTGTCCCTCCCTCCTCCTGCCCAGCAACCTCACAACCACATTGAGGGAAAAAAATAAGTAATAATGACAATATAATGATGTAAGGCCCCAAACAAGTTGCTCAACAAGACTTTTAAAAGGGCTTACAGGTGTTCATGTACTCTGAGTTAGATGCACGGGAGAAATACTGACAAGATATTCTCAAGAAGTCAAAATTACAAGAAAAACTTTACTGGCAATTTTAGAAAATAAAAGAACTTTGGCAAAATGTTTAGAGCAGCATTCAATCAACATAAAACACTTCTCAAAGCATTAACATAGCCCATTCAACTTAACAAAGTCTAAGCCTGTTTAAGTTACTCAAAAATTCGGAGAAGAGGGAATTAGAAGAAGAAAGAGAAAGAGAGAGAAGGTATTGAAAGGAACAAACTCTGATTCCTGGTTTCAGTGGTGTTCAGCTGATAGAAATTCCAAGAAGAGGTAGGGTCAACATGTGCTTGCCTTGTGTTCTTTTAAATACCCCTTGGCCTTCCTGGGCCCAACCCCCAGGTGGGACTTCCAGTCATTTGGCCACTCAGAATCTGGGTTAGGGGCTCCAGAGGTGGGTGTGGAGCATCGCCTCCTGTGTGCCAGGGATTGGCAGACATTGCAGGGCTGGGGTAGAGGCCCCGGGGGCGTGGGGTATATGGGGTACGGGCATTGTCTCACCGAAGGCAAGGTCTGACCTGTCTCTTCCCCCATACCTGCCCAAAGAAATGTTTTGAGCCAGCAAGCCCTCCAGTCTCTCACAAATTATAACAATAACAACAATACCAATAATAATAATAATAATACCAATAAAACTAATACTAATAATAATACTGCAAAAGAAGGAAGATTGGTGACGTTTGCTTGGAGCTGTTTCCCCAGCCAGTTGAGCTGCTTTCAGTGCCCAGACAGAGCACAGCTATGGGAGGCTCTGACATGTCCCATAAACAGGAATCAGCTCACCCAGAAGCCACAGAAGTGGCAAAGTGTTGGTTGCACTTTCGTTGCTGTGACTGTTTCCCATTCCACACGGAAAGCTGTGACAACCCACTCTTGAGGACAAGTAATCTCTATGTGGGCCTCTACAAAAGCTGTTCCAGCAGACCAACAGCCTGAAGCTACTCTGTTCTTTCCCTCCCATTCTGTGAAAATGCCCTTTGGGCATCACATTGTCTAAGTGGAAATTTGCCCATTTTTCCTGGAATAGAATCTAGTAACAGGTCTGGCATAGCTTGTCCATGCCTGTGTGTTTGCAAAGGGACACCAGGATAGACTCTCATCCTTTAACTTCTGCAGCCTCTGCTGTTGGATAGCAACATAGATATGGAAAGCATAAGGGAATCACAGAAATAATGATTTCCTCAAAAAGATGTAAGTTGGAAACAGCTTTTCTATTTCTACTTTATTGGGTATTTTTAGTTGAGCAGCTGTTCTTCTGGTGTTGATCTAAAACCTGTTTCTTTAATTCCTAAAGAAAGAAATTCTTTATTCTTGTGGCTATAGTATTCAACTTTAGAGGTCACTTACGGTTTCCAAGTTCAATGCACTCTGGAAGGAATCTATATTCTTCTCCTATGGTTCCTGGGCATGAAAGCAATCTCTAAATACTCAGAGGATGAAATGAGGTCAAACCTGCAATTCCGCACGGCTACTGCCGAGGGAAGCCAGCACTCCAACCCACCACTTCGTTTCTGTCAAAGCAGTTTAGAAAACAGCGATGGGAAATTATTTTGCAATAAATAGAAACCTACAAGCACAGATGGGCTGCAGCCTCGGGTTTTCCTTCAAGCTATTCCCCAAAAAAGAGATTTGGAATTGCAATTGGCTGCATTAGATTGGTAGGTGAAGGACAAGCTCTTTCACATACAAATTATTACAACCGCGTCATTTACAAACCCCTCTCATGCAGCAAAGCCTTCCTCCAGCATCCAGCTCCAAGCCTCAGGATTTTCCTTTGCATGTGGGTTAAAATGGTGCTCAGGGGTGGGAACAGCATCCAGCATCTCACAGCTCCTACGGAATGGGCTCTTCTCTCTCTGTCTCTGTGAGAATTGAAGCAAGAGCTGAAGAAGTGCTGCCAGTGTTTGTTCAGAAGTGGTGGAGCTGAGCTGCTTCCTGGTGAGCTTGGAGGAAATGCTCTCCAGTGCATCATCTGGGGCTGGCTGGGGTCTGCAAAGCCAGATCCACTCTCCATTTCCCAGGGGAGGATCATAGAATCATTATCAGTAAGGTTGGAAAAGATTCCCAAGATCATCACATCCAGCATTTGGCCAAATACCTTCCCCACTAAGCCATATTGTCGATGGGGGTGTCCCAAGCCAGGGGTGCTGCAGAGACAGCCCTTCACCCAAGTGCTAGGTGGGGGCTGCACATTACCCTGGAACTGCTGTATCAAAGCATTTCCCTTTCTTCTCTGAGCTGTTTATCTGGAAGCCTCCATTGTGTCTGAGGCTCAGTGGAGGTGTTAATTACACTGTGCTCATTTCCAAGGTGGATATTACAATGCTTTTCCTGCTGCTGCTGGGGGATTTTACAAAATCGTTAGTACCCTATGCTGGAGAAAATCAAGCATTCTCAATGTTCCCCAAAATGTGTTTATAAATTTCACACAATTCAGCATTTGCAGAAGTTGCAGTTAGCTAAGCCAGTGCAGAACCTCCCAAAATAACCAGCTCCTTTCTTTTCTGGTGCTTGTTATAACACACAAAGGTTGTTAGACATTTTCTCACCATCAGATTGTAGTTAGATTCAATTCATATAGTAGAGGATATAAAATCAGTTTCTTTTCACCCCTGTTCTTACTCAAAACTTCCTTTCCTCTAGCCACCTGGGTTTGACGTAGCCTGAAATACTGAGAGAAGTTTGCTATATGAAATCCAGGAAAATTTCAATGTTCATGGAACATACACCTGCTTAAGTGGTCCCTTTTTGTGCTCAGAAGCTCAAACCCTTTATAAAGTTAAACCGATACACAAACTAGAATTTATGTATGTATAGATACACATACACAGTCTACCTTATCTCCTGTATTTTCTATTTCACGTGTCAGCAACTCTGTATAGAAAAATATTGTGTGTATAAAGAATCTTTGCTATGGCTGTAAAACTGCAGGTGTCTCTTGGTGAGAAACATTATCTGTTTAACTGTGCAGAGCAGCACTACAAATCCAGGTAACATGAGGCAACATTATTGCATTGCTATTTCCCATGGAGTTAGGGCAGCATCCTGTCAGCCAGGATGCTACTCATTTTCTGCATGAAATGGCAGAATTTGGGCAGGGATTGTCCAAGGCTTCATTTCTTCCACGGTATTCCTGGAAGTGCTCAAGGCCAGGTTGGATGGGGCTTGGAGCAACCTGATCTAGTGGAAGGTGTCCCTGCCTGTGGCAGGGGGGTGGAATGAGATGAGCTTTAAGGTCCCTTCCAGCCCAAACCATTCCGGGATTCTATATACCCCTTCTCTTGCAGAAAGGCTTATAAAACCTTTAATTGCCTAAACAACTGGGTTTTTTCCTTATCTGGAGGAAGACATGTCTGCCCTCAGACTCCTGCTGTGCCATCACTGATATAGCCCAACAGTGCGGGCTGCTGAAATCATAAAGTTTGCTTTCACGAGCTGCCAGTCCTTTTTTTTTTTAATCTGTCAGCCCAGAGTTTTGACCAACAGTGAAAAATAAGCTGTTTAAAAGTAAGTTTAAGCAACTCGGTATGTGTAGCTCATTGAAGTAAAAAATTGCCCACTGCAGCTTCAAGATCTTTGTAATTAGTACACATAAGTGATTGATTGACCTAAAAACTTTGCAGCAGAAAATCTATTCACTTGTCAATCAATTCAAGAAGAGCTGCCATTTAAAAAGGACTAAGACAGATGGCACCAATGAATTGTGCCACAATGAAATGAAGCTGGGAATGCAACAACAATTTTTCACTTTCATCTACACTGGAGTGTCACCATGTTCATTTACAGAACCTGTGTGCAGGGCCATGCACCGTATGTAAAACAACTGGTTGAGGCTGAGGGAGGGGTAAGGATTTGGTAACAGCAGGAGATAGAAACAGAATGAGAAATGCTGTACCCGAGATATGGTTTGCCAAAGGCCTCATCTAGAGCATCTGATAGAAAGGAGGAAGCTCAGCACTGCTTCCCGAAGCAGGTGGCTCTCAGCTTCCACGAGCTCTTCTGAGGAGTTGGATGAAACTCTGCAGAACTTTGTAAAACCATGGAAAAATGTGATTTGTGAATCCAAGTTAAGTTCCCCAGTATTACATATATAGGGGTGTCTGAGTGTGATGCGCAGCAGCAGATACTGGTGAGGTGTGACCAAAAGTCATTTGATGACAAGCAGTGAGGCTGAGAAGTGCTGCTGTCACCCACCAGTCTCCCGCCTTTGCTGGAACACTCTGCATTGTAACCCGTGCTTCCATCGGTACTGCTTTTAGGAACAAACAGCACAGACAAGTTCAAGAGCATTGCAATGTCTTAGTCTGTACAAGCAGGTACCTGCAACAGCTCTGCCATACCTGGCAATGCAGTGGAGGTCACACAATCATGGAATGGTTTGGAAGGACCTTGAAGCTCATCTCATTCCACCACCTGCCATGGGCAGGGACACCTTCCACTAGACCAGGTGTCTTCCAAGCCCCATCCAACCTGGCCTTGAACATTTCCAGGGACGGGGCAGCCACAGCTTCTCTGGTCAGTCTGTGCCAGGCCCTCATCACCCCCACAGGGAAGAATTTCTTCCCAAAATCTAAACCTATTCCAAGGTATATTACAGGATCATCTGCAGAGAGAATGAAGCTCCCAGGCAGACTCCCAGCCTGATGAAGATGCAGTTCAGCTCAGGCTTTAATGTCCAATGTTCGTCAAAGAGTGATGAACTTTGAGCAGGTAGCAGGGCAATTTCTTCTCTGGATCTCATTTGGGCCAAGAATGACAAATGTAGCTGTTAATTTAATTGTCAGTTGAATTGCCTTTTGCAGAGCTGGCCCAAAAATCAATGCATGGAGTTATGTTGGCTTCATGTATGAGCATTATATATACCCCAAAAAACCCCATGCCTGCTTTTAGTCAATTGGAAAACAGTGTAAGATGATAATAAAGCCTGAACTCAAATAGGCTGTTTCGCTGAAATATCTCTAATTTAAAATGTATGTGTTCCCGCTTCCACCAGAACAAAACTAGAAGGTCATGTGCTACTTCTGGGAGCACAAGGAGGGGGCAGGGAAGCCTGGAGAGCGACAGTGAGCATGGTGATGAATCTGCTCTGTGGGAACTCACGTGGCAGGCAAATCCATGCCTGAGTGGGGAAATGTCCCTAGGAAAGGGCTGCGGGGTGTGAAATACAAGCCCCAGAGAGCTGCATGGTACTGGCTGCTGGGGTGAGTTTTAATCCCAGAATCCCGGAATGGTTTGGGTTGGAAGGACCTTAAAGATCACCGCATTCTACCCCTTGCCATGGGCAGGGACACCTTCCACTAGACGAGGTCCAACCTTCCCTTGAACATTTCCAGGGATGGGGCAGCCACGGCTTCCCCGGGCAACTTGTGCCAGGATCTCACCACCCTCTGAGTAAAGAATTTCTTCTAACATCTAACCTAAATCTCTCCTCTTTTAGCTTAAAGCCATTCCCTCTTGTCCTGCCACTATCTGCATGTATAAAAGGTTGTTCTCCCTCCTTTTTGTAAGCCCCAAGGATTCACTTGGTGCCAGCAATACTGGTGGTCCTGGCCACACTGCCAGGCAGGACCCAGCTGGCCTCCCAGATCATCCCCAGGTTGGCTGTTCCTTATACTGGAAAGATGTGGAGACACCAGAACTGGTTTGGCTTTTGAGTGTATTATTTTCCATGAGCAACGTTGCCCATGTTTTGTTGCTTGAGAAATTTAGACCACTTAATTTGTTTCAAACTAGTCACTTCTTCACTGTGGCAGCATGCCTACTACGAGCACAATTTCAAACAATTAAAAAAATTTGATATGCAATATAGTCCTTGAGCTTTGGGCCAGATTTTTGCTTAATAATTTAATTTAAAATTCATGTGAACCCCCAAAGAATCACAAGCTCTCTCTGAGAGTCCAAATGTGTTTCTCTCTGAGCATCACTTGCATCAGCCTCAGTACCTGAAATGTAATGTAATGCCCGATGTGATGTGAAAATCCTATTTTCTCATCAAGAGCACAATGTCAGAATTATTTTCATCCTGTTCTTTAAGATACCTGTGCTTTCCCATCCTCAATTAAATGTCAGGTCACACTGGGTATCCAATCAAAGCTGAAGCTGTTTCAGATCCCATTTCACACAAGCATGGAGAGGAATGTTGAATTTTTATCCCCTTTATTTTTTGAATTGAAACATCTAGATATATCTGGAATCTATATAACCTGAGGAATAACCTGACATATCCAGCCCATGGAAAAACAAAGCTGGGGCTGCCTGCACCCACCACCACATCCTGCCCCGAACAAACCATGCACAGCTCTCATTGCCTCCTTCATCCACTATGTTCCACTGAATTAAGCTCCAAGATTAAAGCAATAAGAAAACAAAATTGAATTAAGTTGATGAGAGTGCAAATAATGCCATTTGTAATTAGATCTTTTGTCTTCCCATTTCATTCCCTGCTCCATTATAGTCTTTCCAGCTTTTGTGTCTCCTCCTCATCCTTCTTTTGATTTTTTTTTCAATCCCTTGCTAAGATCAGAACAACACATCTACATTATGTAATCCTCAGACAAATAATTAACCTGGAGAGGCCATGGCATCTTTCTCTAGAATCACTTCTGCCTTGACCTCTGGTTTCTGACAGTGACATCCCACAAATCCTGAAGGCACCAAACCTGCTGCTCCCAGGGCACCGCAGGCAGGGGTTTTGCCCCAGAAATCCAAATGTAAGTGTATGTTGGTGCTGGAAACCAGCCTGGACTGTTCTGCCAAGGCTGCAGGGAAGGCTGGAGAGCCTGGCTTCCAGGCTGTGGTAGGCTTTCTTCATGATGAATTTTCTTAGGGATTTTCTGCTATGCTGACCCTGGTGCTCTCCCCTGATGACTGATTTGAAGCTGAGATAAGTGGCAAAGCAACTGGTGCCTCGCTGGGATGGGACGTGGGTATTGATCCCACTCAGTGGGGCTGGAAGGGACCAGAGCATCCCTGTGCCGAAACCAGTATTACCTCATCCCCCATCCAGGGGGTGTCCATTACTGCACTCCTAAGACATCTGTGTGTGGTGTTTCTTGGCTTGACTGTGCCCCTTCACTCCCCTTAACCTCCCATACACCTTCCCCCTATTTTGACTCCCCAGTATTAAACATCAGTTTCCAATTTATTCTCAAGAAAAAACATTCTTAAACTCCTAACAGCTTTCCTAAAGCCATAACCTGCTTTGTCTGCTGTTTAATAGGGAATCAATATTGTTGTAATACGATGAAATTTACATTGATTTGTCTCATTTTAACTGGCAGCTAAACCAATAAGGTATTAGTTCGTGTGCTCCTGCCAGGAGGCCCAGTTGGCTTCTTCAAGCCTGACGTGTTTCTCTTAGCTAATAATTAATTACAAAAATCTGACATAAGCTTTGCAAAGGGGGTTAGGCAGAATTACTACTTGCATCACTTTTCTAAATTAATGCAAAAGTGGAAGCTATGAAACTGAGATGCCTTTTAAATGTGCTCACACTGGCAGGTGCAGGCTGGACAAGGATGTCCACCTTGCTAAATCATCGTAGAATCCCAGAACAGTTTGGGTTGGAAGCAACCTTAAGGCTCATCTCCTTCCAGCTCCCCTGCCCTGGGCAGAGTCACCTTCCACTATCCCAGGTTGCTCCAAGCCCTGTCCAACCTGGCATTGAACACTTCCACGGATGGGGCAGCCACAGCTTCTCTGGGCACCCTGTGCCAGGGCCTCATACTCAGGTGGATCAACAGAGTTGTGTGGAGCCCGTGCCTTGGGAGCTATCAGTGGGTGCCCAACATCTTGATGATCTTATACTGACTTTTCACTGCAACCATCTAATTGCCATCATTTCAGCTCCCCTGATGCACACCCTGTTCTTCCACTAAAAATGTGTTTTTGGGGTGAGCTGTCTACCCTGGAGACAGGGGAGGTCTGTGTGAGCAGCAGTGCTGCTCTGCCACTCTCAACCCTGCTCTGTCCCTACCACGGCACAGGCAGCAAAGTGCGGGCTGGAGATCTGAGCCTGAGGTGTCTGTGCCATGCTTTGAATGCCTAATTAGCCAAACAGCTTCTGTAATTACAGCAGCACAACCTGCTGCAGGAGTATTCCCTAACAGGCAGCTTCAGGGAGTCAGCCATGCATCCCTATGGATCAGGAGGGACCTGAGATTACCCATGGAATGACACAGGCAGGGGGAAAGGGCAGGGTTCTTGTTGCTTTTGCTTCAACAGCCGGTGTGGATCAGCCAACAAGAAATCAAAAGGTAAAATGGATTTCAGGCCAAGGAAAAAGGATGTTTGTCTCTTACTCGGGGGACTGTGAGAGCCATTTCTCATTCTAACAAAGCAGTGATTAACTTGGAGGCAGGAGGGAATACTCCTCTGAGACGGGAATGCTCCCAACTGCAGTTTACATGGGATCTACTGTAATTCTGTTGTATTAATATAATTACCAGACAATCCATTTCAATAACATAATCACAACCCATATTTCATTCCTCCATTAGAGTTCTGATGAGAACAATTTCTAAGCCATAACCTCCTCACAAACCCACCACTAAAAAGAGAACAATCCAATAATTACTCCCACCACGTTAAGCCAATTAGCCAGTGGCTATGGAGCAGAAGGGATTTTTCTTACTGGCTACTCATCGGCAGTGAAAAGAGAAGTTTCAGGGGAAGAACATCTGGCCTTTTTTTAGGATTGAGCCATTTCTCCAGTCCCGCAGTTCTGCCTTGGCTGTCCTTTTCAATTTAGCCATGGGGTTTTCCACTGTTTTTCCTGCTCCACCTTCCTGCACTTCTGCAGTGTTTTCATACTGATGATGATCCCAGGCTTGGCCAACTCCTCATTCTGCACCCAGTGGAGGGAAGGGGAAGGGTGAGAGGAGCTGACAACTGAGTTCACAGATGTCTGAGACACCTAAACCCAAAATTTTTGGATTCTCCCTGTCTCAGAGCTTGATCTGTTCCCAGGGATGATGGAGCAGGACACATCACCCTCCTGCAGGTCCAACAGCCTCCAGAGCCTGCACTACCTCCTGCTCCAGAGCTGCTCCAGACATCAGCTCTATATGTCTTAAATTTAAACCAATTACATTTCCACCTGTCCAGGAGATCACAACAACATGCATGGGATGAATCCCACTTACCTCAGCACTGGAATTAAAGAGCAGAAATGTGATTGTTTGCCACAGGAAAGCAGTTCAGAAAGCTGCATATTACACATTGTCATGTTATACATGATGGCTTTGCACTGCAGTCCTTCGAGATTGTAATGAATAAAATCTTGACAACATTCTCTCCTGCATTAATCATTTTAAGCTGATCCTACAGGATACAAGGGCAAATTAAATTCTATTTGCAATTTCATGCATGATGCCTGGCACAGCCGATGCCTGAGCCAGCAGTTTTTCAGTATGACAAGCGTGTAAGCTGCAATTATGCAGTTACTTTCTCCCATGTGCCAACTCTCTTATTACTGACAAATATATAAATGAAAATGTATGAATGGTATTAAACTCACCTTCAAGGATGGAGCAAATTAAAACGAATAAGCTTGTAAGACTGTATTTGAAGAAAAACACTACTTTTAATGGTTAAAATGATAAATGGAACGTGTGTGCCTTCACACACTGCAGGGACCAGGAGGTTCTGGTTCCAGCCTGCCAGGACCAGCACCCAGTCTCACACCTGGAAATAAGTACAGGCAGACCTGGCTCCAATGGGATCGTTATACCCTGTCCTGGGGTGCTCCGACCAGAAGTGCTGGGTGAGACACTCTGTCCCCAAGCAGGCAGGGCTGTGCAGGCAGGGCTGTACACGCAGCTCACAGGCAGCACAGGGATGGGTTTCAGCCAGGTAGGTTTTTCCAGACACTTCTGACTTCTTGTAGTGATTCTAGCATGCTTCCTTCTTCCTTTTTAAACCATAAATCATGGGAGGAGCCTGCCCATGGAGCCCTTTGATGGGACAAGGGGGAATGACTAAACTGACAGAGAGCAGGTTTAGATTGGATATTAGGAAGAAATTCTTCCTGTGAGAGGAGTGAGGCCCTGGCACAGGGTGCCCAGAGAAGCTGTGGATGCCCCATCCCTGGAAGTGTTTAAGGCCAGGGTAGACGAGGCTTGAAGCAACCTGGGATAGTGGAAGGTGTCCCTGCCCAGGGAATGAGATGATCTTTAAGGTTCCTTCCATCCAAACCATTCTGTGATTCGACGATTCCCACGCCTTGGCAATATTAGTCAGCTCTGGAGAGGGCAGGAAAGGAGCCAGATAACAAACCTTCATCCGGGAGAAATGCCTTAAACTTGCCTTTAGAGGAATTAAACTCCTGCCTAAGTACTCCCCAGCCAAGCAGCCCTGTGATCTCCTGTCCCCCTCCACAGCACAGCATATGCTGATCGTGCTCTGTGCAAAAGTTCAAAGCCATTTCCTGCTTCATTTGTAAGGAGCCCTGTCTTAATCGGGTTAGAACATAATAAGCTTTTAGTCCTCTGGGGGGGAAACTTACACTTTTCTTCAAAGCAGTTTTCTCTGATAACTTAAAATCTTCTCCCTTCTGCCTTTCTCCTCCTTCGGTGTTATTTCCACATTGGGAGGAAGTGAGTTTTGTGAAGTTATCATGTAGAATATCATCTACCAGACTCCTCTGCTTTGGTCTTTCTCAGAGCAATTGCAGCAGAGCCCCAAGAACACCTGGGGCCCAAAGTGCTGGAGCACATCCCACTGGGATAATGCAGCTCTTGCCCTGCTTCTTGTGATGGCCCCCCTTCTGCCCACCTTCTCATCCCCATGGAGTTTTTTCCCCTTTCCATTATCTTAGATTAAGAAACTCATCACCTTGCTAAATCATCGTAGAATCCCAGAATCCTGAGACTGCAAAAACCCTGGAAAAGATCAGGCATCAGTACAGAGGACAAGGAAGCCTGAAAACTAAGAGGACAGGTTTAGATTGGATATTAGGAAGAAATTCTTTACTCAGTGAGTGGTGAGACCCTGGCAAAGGTTGCCCAGAGCAGCTGTGGCTGCCCCATGCTAGGAAGTGTTTAGGGCCAGGTTGGATGGGGCTTGGAGCAACCTGGGGTAGTGGAAGGTTGAAACAAGATGAGCTTTATGGCAGGGGGTTGGAACAAGATGGTCTTGAAGGTCCCATCCAACCCAAACAATTCTGCAATAATATGAAACCTGTGCCCTTACAGTCCTTTCCAGCCCCTCAGATCCTTTGTTCACCTCTGCTTCTCCCTCCCTCTCCCTGCTCTGTGTGTGGTATTTATCCCTGTAATTAGGTCAGCCAGCTCTGCCATGCATTCAGGAGGGCATGTGCCTGAGAGATTATCTGTGTGACCCAGCAGCAGGCTGCTGTCAGGACCCTGGTGCCACTGGCATTGTCACGCACCCCACACCAGCTCTGTGGGACCCATCCTGCCCAGACAACCTGTGAGAGCAGCCACGATTATCAGATCCCTTGGCAGGGAAGCCACCAGCACATGGCTGTCCCATGAAGCTCCCCAAGATGCTGGGCCGGAACCTTGATCATGCAGACTCATCTCAAGGCTCCTGTGCCCTGTGTCCACTCACCCCATGGGCAGGCGCTCTCTGGTGTCAAGCGGTGACCCTGCTGCATCTGGGGCTCTGTGAGCCACATGAAATCCTAAATGTGGCCTCAGGCACCCTGAGAGGGAACACATCAGGTCTGACAGCAGGTGTGTAACAGGCTGAACCCTCTTCAACAAAGCTGTGTGCCCCACTCTGCGGGTCCAAGTAAAGGTGCGAGCTCCCTGCTACTGCTGCTCATCTCTCAAATTTACCTAACCCTGGAAACACAGTCCTAATTAAAATATTGACAGGAGGGATCAGCAGCTGGCACACCAGGATGAGCTCTGCATTAAGTAGAAGGTGCTGGGCTGCGACAGGCTCCTCAGGTGACACTTAATGGCTGTTTGTACAGGAGGAGAAGTGACCCCCAGCTCAGTGGTGGCAGCAATTAGCACCGAGCACACCACAGTGTGAACGATTTTAATGTCAAATAAAGTGTCTTGGTCCTGCTACCCTTGAGCATCCCAGCAAAGAGCTGAGTTTTATTTTTCAAGGATGATGAAGGTCCTGTTCTCAGGGTTCTGGGGTGCAGGTCCGTGTAGATCATGGAGGGGGGTCGTCATTGGTTATCACCCTGTGGCAGCTTCCTCTGGGACGTGGCACAACTAAGGGGAGATTTCCCCATGTGCTTTTAGGGAATAGCAGCCAAACCCTGAGATGGAGGGAGAGGAGCTGAGGGCTTCACTGAAGGAGGTGTTTGGGAAAGAGGGGTCCCTCCAGCAAAGCGGGGTGGGAGGTGGGTATTTCAGGGCTGCGTTTGCTACAACTCCATACTTGCAGGTAATAATGGGGTTCTTTTCCCCTCACTGCCCTCACCAGTGCCCCAGCTGTGTGTGCTCAGCGACAACTGGTCCAAACTGGGCTCCAGGACTTGGCTGTGGGTGCCAGTGAGAGTGGCTTGGCCCCACTCTTGCCCTGCACATTGCTACTGAAAAATGTAAAAGCAGTGTTACGGGGAGCATCAAAGGGCTGAAGAGGTATTGTTAACCCACATCAAAGATGGAGACTTGAGCAACAGGCTTGGCAGGGGCAGCAAACACCCCAGCAGCCAGATCAAAGGGACTAAAACACCAAGATGTTCAGTATTGCTCTGCCAGCCAGAGAGATAACTAAGAGAGCTTCAAAGGAATCTCCTTCACTCACGACTGTTCTCCTAACCTTGCTTGATGAGCCCATTGCTCCCTACCTTCCTCTCTCTGCTCCACACAAAAGCAATAATCACAGAATCATAGAATCACAGAATGGTTTGGGTTGGAATGGACCTGAAGCTCATCTCATCCCATCCCTGCCTGTGGGCAGGGACACCTTCCACCATCCCAGGCTGCTTCAAGCCCTGTCTACCCTGGCCTTAAACACTTCCAGGGATGGGGCAGCCACAGCTTCTCTGGGCAACCTGTGCCAGGGCCTCACCATGCTCAAAGGGAAGAATTTCTTCCTAAATTACCTAGAAATTGGTCAATACTTGATGGGAAACACCATCTGAGGTTTTGCCTTCACTGTATATTCATTTCCCTTGCACGCTCCAGGGGTCTCAGGCCCAGAGAGAAGCTGATGGTCCATGACCCTGTGGCAGAGCATTCCCAGTTGCCCAACCCTGGCATGTTCTGCCCTCTTCTTTCCCTGTTGTCTGTGGCTTTAAGCTAATTCTCTTTGAGACTACTGTGACTCCTTGCGCAAACCGTCCTCCCAAGTGTCATATTAAAAGAACTTTTAAAAGACTTCCAGAAGTGTAAGTTTTCACACTCCCGTTACCTCCGGCATCTGCCAGCATTGGCGCCCAGAGCTAATTAACAGCCCCTGTTATTAACAAATGAAACTCATTATTTGCAAGTAAACTCTTTCCTTCTCCCAGGGTATGTTCAGAAAATGACACATCAGGCAATTTCTTGTCATTCATGAGTTCCACTCCATTTTCTAGGTATTTTGAGAAAGCGCCGTAGGTTTCATTCTTTGGGAAATGAGGGTTTTGCCATTTGGGAGGAAACCCAAGTGACAGTGACATAGCCCTTTTGATCCCTTCCCCAAATGACTGATCCTGTATCATGACCCCATGGCTGCTTCCAAAATAACAATCCCCGTTCCAGGGGGAAAAGCCCCAAGGGTGCAGAAGCGTCCTGGGGGTGGGATCATCCATCAGTGTCGGAGCACCAGGGCTCATGCCTACCTTGGCCATGAATGAACCTTCCCAACATACAGAATCTGTTGGGGCCTCAAAATGAACCAAATGATCTGCATCACTGAGAAGAGGCTCTTGCTCATCCCCTTCTTGTTTTGGCAGCATTATGAGGCAGAGATGAGACACCCCAAACCATTTCCTTTTAAATCCAACAGCTTCGTTCTCCTCTGTACTCATGGAGCAGTCACACATCCACCAGAACCAGGGGTGCAGGTGTCACTCCCTTTGGAGGCGTTTGGGATATTTTTCTGGTTTTTGGACATTCTTCCTCTCAAGGAAGCTGCAACAATAAGCCCAGAGCTGCTGTTGAGCGGAGGAGGCAGGTTTCATCTAAACAGCAAATTCAGAAAATAAGCAGGGAAAGAACTTGGCTTAAAAACTCTGAGCAAACTGTAAATTATTCTGTTTGAAAGAAATGAGCCTGTTGGAAATTTCCAATTGGACAGTTTTATTTTGAGTCTTGGTGGATCAAAAGCTGCTTGTCCTGCGTGGCTGGAGGCAGTGGAGTGGCAGAAGCAATTCCCAGGCTCTGTGGGGTCCCTGGGCTGGGCTGGTTGTTTGCCCGGTGGCTTTAACCAGAGTTCACTCAGGCTTATCTGTGATTATTGGGTCTTTAGACTAGTCATGATGAAAATGAAATAACAGCACAGCAGAGGCAGACTGAGCTCCCTTCGCTCGGCAGACCTAGAGCCCTCTCCCTGCCGCGGCACCAGAGCACAGAATGGTCCATTTAACACTGGAACCGAAGCCAAACAGGAAGAAATTTATTCATGGCATTTTTACAGCTTTTGTTTGGGATCTGCAGGGGGGAATTCAGTGTAAATGTGCCTGGCTTGGCTTTTGTTAACCCTTGGCTTTCTTTGAGTGAGGGAAAGGGAAAAGCAGCGGAGCTTCAGGCAGACTTTGTGGCTTCTGGTGTCCTGTAAAAACCAGGAGTAAATTACTGGAAAAAATTTCCCTTGAAATGTGACACAAATGCAGACGGTGAAACAAACAGGCTCCTCCTCAGCTCGTGGGTTCACTGCTCTAATTCAGCACCATTGGTGGCACGGGGTTCACATCTCCCCTGACCTGGCTGATTTCCCATCCTGGCGGGGCTCTGGGATCTGATCCTGCAGGTTAGTGTGTGCTCCATTCAGCGAGAGGTTCCCTTAGAGTCTCCTGCCCTATGAGCTCTTGTTCTCACTACAACACTGAGGATTATTTTCCTAATTTTTTTTCCTCTGTTCATTTTCTCCTGAGTTCTCCAATGTGTTTGGAGCACATTTGCGTAAGCAGCATTTATGCCCCATCCCTGGAAGTGTTCAAGGCCAGGCTGAGTGGAGTTTGGAGCAACCTGGTCTGGTGGAAGATGTCCCTGCCCATGGCAGGGAATGGAATAAGATGAGCTTTAAGGTCCCCTCCAACCCAAACCACTTTGTGATTCTGTGACTGCTCTTCCCTGGCTGTTTCGCTGTCTGACCAGGCTGCCTGAGGCTTGCCTGGAGGCTCCTCAGGAAATCCCAGCAAAGGACTTTTGTACCAATTTATTTCATTGCTGATTTAGGCTTAGGAATGCTTATCGTCACCTCAGTTGTTTCACATCCTTTATGGCTTGGCAGTGCAGCTGCCTCCCCTGACAAACACATAGAAGCAAAGGTGAAGAGCCTGGGAGAATGAGGCAGTTAAAGGGTTAGAAGGTGATATTCATCAGAAAAGGTCTAGAATGAGCAATTCCTCCAGGGAAAGGGGACTGCATCCCTGTTCCAACCAGGACAGGAGGGAAATAGGAATGGCCATAATGCACTGGAGACTAAAAGTGTCCTGATGGGACACTGATGGGCACTGGTGGTTAAAAGTATCCTGATGGACCAAAAATTTTTACCCTTACAGGTAAAAAAAATGTGTCACTTCCAGAACCAGGTTAGGGTATTCAGCCCTATGGAGTGGGAGCCAACTGGTGTTTGAAGTTCTGTACATTTGCATTATAAAGGATCAGATCCAGGTGTAAATTATATATCTTGTTTCAATAGAAGTTTTAAGCAAGTGAAAATTGTCCTTTGAAGAGCTGATTCCTGTGATAACAGACCTGTACCATACTTGTGAAGAGCTCACTCCCTTGGCAGAGCAGGGATGGCAGAGGGGGGCATGATGTGCCCCCAGGAGTTGGTGGGGTACAAACAAAACCAAAATCTCTGGCCGAGAGCCACAGCAAGGTAGGAACTGGCACCTTGCCCCAGAGTGGGGTGCATGGAGTTCACCTGGCACTGCTGGGCACAGACTGTGTGAAAACCTCCGGTTTTTGGCAGCCTTGGCATTAAAAGCTGTAGAAGTCTGGTGCTGCCCTTGTCTGCTTGAGGGACAGAGAAAACTCACTGTCATGATCCCAGGGGCTTGCACAGTAATTTCCCAGCTACATCATCTTGCTGAGCGTGTCCATGCCCATAACCTGTTAGGGTCACCCACATGTGTGGTCAGGAGGAGGCAGAGGGCATGGAGATCCCAGCTCTGCAGTCACCCCTCAGCTCTTCACCTGGACAGCATGCAATGGAGCAGACCTCTCCCCAGGTGGAAAAGAGAGAAAAAAAATGAATGTGGATGCTGTGGAGCTGGGGTTGCAAATAAATGCCTTTGCTACCGAACAGCTCTCTTGATATAGGGGTGCACAGAGCCGTAATCCCAGCTCAGCTCTACTTGTATCCCTCAGTGCCTCTCACTTGGCTTCCTTTGCTCCCTGTGCCCTTGCATTCAGCCCTGCTCTCATCCCAGAGCCTCTGGACAGCTCGCCCAGCACATGTCTGGAGCAGCTCCTGGGAGCCAAGTCCAGGCACTCCCACAACCTCTGCCCACACAGAGGTGTAGCTCTGCCTGTGGAGGTCCAGGGCTGTTCTTGTATCACAGCTGGAATAAGACCTTTTTCTGTGTCTATGGGGAGATGAAGAAGTGGTTTCCACCCTGGGAGCCGCAACTGGTCATGTGATGTATGTCTTTTTGTTGTCTCCTCCGAACATATTTAGAGGATTAGAGAAAACCCACATCATACAAGGGATTTAAAGGTTATTAGGGGAGAAATGCATTTTTCAGCACCTGCTGCCTGAAAAGTGTGCAGCCAAGTGTTTTAAATACCCTGGTTCTATTATTCATAGAAAATGCTTTTCTTTTATTTTTTTCTTTCCTTTTTTTTTTTTCCTGTGTAGCTCTAGTCATCATTCAGCCTTATAACTATAATGGATGGTTGCTAGAAGCCTTCCAAACAAGGCAGCACAATAAGATACAGACAGTTAACCCACATCAATTCTCTAAGGAAATTTCATGTTGGGCCCTTTAATTCTCTCCTTTTGAAATTATTCCGATCAGTCAGTGCATAGGGCACTGCTGCAGGGAAAAGACTGAACCTGGAACGAAGTAGAATGAGATTTGAAATAATAAAAATAAAGAAAAAACACAGAGGAGAGATTCAGGTACACCCTCAAAATTCTAATGAGCTCATTTGCAGAGCTAAAAATTTCTCAGGGACTCCAGTTGATTCAAAGAGAAATGTATTTAATTTAAACCAACTCACTTCGGGGAGCTCTGCACTGGGATGAAATGTATTAAATAATTGATCAACCGGGGCGTAAGAAAGAGGAGAAAAAAAGAGAAAGAAATAAGAAGGGAAGAAAGCTGCCTGGGTGGTGTGTGACCTGGAAAAGAAAGACACCTCTGTGTGGGGCGTAGGTGACACACCGAAGGGGTGACAGGGGTTCCAGAGCCACCACATTGTCCCTAAGGCTTGGTGGCACCAGCCAAACCAGGGACATATCCCTGTACCCCTCCAGCTCTTCACCTCATCCCACTGGAGTAACACAAATTTTATTACATTTTCTTCCAGTCCCAAAGTCACTGCATCCTGTGTGGCCTCTGCTGTGGGATTGGTTTCCTTTCTGCTTTATTGGGTGTTTTACAAAGAGCTCAAAATAAAACAAATATACTTCATCCCTTCTCCTCAGCAGCTCTAAGGGCAAATTACGATGGAGCTGATATCAAAACACATACACTGATAATTTTTCTGCAGTGGCTCGGATTTGGATGTAAAATGGAAATACACATTTAGTGCTTGGCTGTGGCACTGCTGTGCATGCAAACAGCAATTAAAACCTGCAGCCAAATGCCATAAATCCACCAGTGACAGAGTAAATGCTGTTAAAGATGGAAAATGAAAACGAACTGCAGCTCATTTGCATTTTGTAAGAGTAATTTTGTTCAAGCTACAGTTGTTCTGAATGAAATGTAACTTCTAAGTACTGTTCCACTGCACTGAGGCCAGGCTGTGAGTGCAGGAGGCTTCAAAACACAGATGGGCTGCTCAGGAACAGGGATGTGCAGAGCAGCAGGCATTGGAGACCATCAGTGCAGCCTGGTCCATGGCCACCAAACGCTCCCTCCCTCCCTGCAGGGAGGTTCTGAGTAGCCCTGTCCTCCTTGACAGCACTGCCTCTCTGTATACTCTTTTAATGATTTTTATTTAAGTAGCTTCCCCTTATTAACCAAACCAGGAGATGGCACAGCCTTCCAGACAGTGTCCTTGCTGCCAGCAGCAGGGACATGGTGTGTTAACACACTATGGAGTTAAGAGTCTTTTTGCTGCAGACTTTGCCCATTCCTTGTCAGGGAACCCCCAGACACATGGGCTAGAGAGAGCCTGTGTGAATGTTTGCTGATGTCAGGAGCAAAAAAAGGAGCAAAGCAGATGGATGCCCTTATAACTTCAAATAATTAAATTAGAGGCATAAAAGTAATTGTTATCCATTTAATTTACTCTTGACTGTGATATTCCTGCTCCATAAAACTGAATGAGGGAAACTGTGATGCAGCCCGGATCACGGCTCTTCCCAGCAAAGACTGTTGCGTAAATCACAAATAAATGCTGCTTGCTTGGAGAAAATGAACTCAAATTGTAGGTCTTATAAGGAAAGTGAAGCAGGGGATGGGAACAGGCAGAGATGGAAGCGGACATATCCCTTGATTCGTCTTAATAGCCACATGTAAATGTGTAATGTAAAGAGCATAAACAGAATTTTTAACATTTGTTCCTCTGCCTTTGTTCTGCGAGTGTTGATGCCAGAGATTCCCAGCAATGTTTGCTTTTTCTCTGAAAAACATCACTGTCAAAACCGACCAGGTTTGTGCTCCTCAAGAACGCAGAAGTGTTTTATGCTAAAAATCACGAGCTTTGTTTCATTTTCCCTTTCTTTCCTGCTTCTAAATTAAAAGAACCATTCTGTTTTCTCATAATTAAGTGCCTGGGAATATTTCAGCTCTCCGAGAGGTCTCAATTCTCCAGCAAGCATTGGTACTCCTCACGAAAGGGTGAAGCAGAGGGTTAAAGGGTCAGAAACACAATGGTCAAAAACAGGGACTTAAGACAGTTCCTGAAACACCAATTATTTTTTATTCTATAAGTATGTGCATATGTGGCATCATTCAACAAGTGAGCTAAACCCTTGGGGTGTAAAGCACACATTAAAATACAGGACTGAAGTCAAAGTGACAAATTTAAGGAGATTATTTCGGTAAGTGTGAATGTGAATTTTCTGTCCTTTTCTTGCAGGCAGATTTTTATCCTCTCCACGCACCCAATTTCCATGGCAAGCTAATTGTTGTAATTGCAACCAATTTTTTGTATGTAAATTTAATGAAAGACTGTTTTCAATGTTTAACCAGCTCATTAGAAGGTTTTATCTTTGTGAAAAGGAAAAAAATAAAACACACAGAGACTGGAAACACTGATGGGAAAAGCTTCTATGGATCAGCCTGAACCCAAGGGTCCATTTCATCTTCCAGGAGCGAGGGGTCCCAGGGCTGGTTGAGCATCCCCCGTGGGATGGGCATGCTAGTGAGGCCATGGCACTGCTGCTGCAAGGAAGGAGCCACAGTGAGTGGGCAGCGAGGGACCAGGGGTTCCCACCCGGCAGGGTCTGTCTGGGCTTCGGGGTTGGAAGTGTCCTCATTATGCATCTGAACATCTCTGTCAGGCTGTCGCCAGGGAGAGGGGCTGGCGAAGAATGCTGTTAACAGAGAGATAATGAGGTATGAACTGAGGAATAAATTTAGGCTGGAAATAACAAAAAGGTTTCTGAGCTTGTAGCAGGGCGGGTCTAGGCTGTAAAACCCTTCCAAGAACAGTGGGGAAAAAATCCACCCTACTTCTCCTCCATCTAAGGAGCGGTTTGATGAGTTTCCACAAAGACTTGCAGGGAACAGTGCTGATGGTCGGACGGGACTGTGCTTACGGGGCTTCCTCCAGCCCTGAACTCTCAGAAGTCTGCACAAAGCAGCACCAGTGCCTGGGGCAGATGTGCCACCTAAAGCAGACATGTCACCTAAAGCCTTGCTGGAGTGGGACGGGAATGTCCAAGCCCTGCAGGCTGCAAGGGGATGATGACCTGGGTACCCACAGGGCAATGCTGGGGTCTGCTTTGTAGCAGGGTCAGAAGGGAGAGGTTCCAGGGAATGCTGGGGAAGCCGATGCATATCCTCTGCTGAATGGGACTGCACTGCTCACCATGGGGAGAAGCCAGAAAATCGCAAAAATAATCCCAAAAATTCACAAAAACCCCAACAAAATCAAAATCATAACCACCACCAACAAAAAAACCCCACCAAAAACCAAACCAAAGAACCGAAGCAAAACAGACAGAGACAAACAAAAATCTTCTTCCACTCTCTAGAAAACACCAGCAGAAGGTACCCTGTGCGGAGCATGGGTCATGCACTCTGCTCCCTCCCTGAGCCAAATGCATCCCCTGGAAAAAGTACTGATTACATGGAAGTGGACTAACAAGAGGCAGGCAGCCCCAATAAAGGCAGTTAATTGCTTATTGCGCTTTCCTTGGCCTGGTCCCTGGTGATTTTCTCACCAATGAATAATTCAACAGCCACTGACAGATGAGTAACATCTCCTGATTTGCACTGAGCATCATTCATTAGGAAGAGGATGAAAACCTCGTCTATCTGCCAGCTAACACCCCATCCCTGGAAGTGTCCAAGGCCAGGTTGGACAGGACTTGTAGAAAGCTGGTCTAGTGGAAGTGTCCCTGCTCATGGCAGGGGGGTGGAACTGGATGAGCTTTAAGGTGCCTTCCATCCCAAGCCATTCCATGATTTGATGATAATGCTGGTTCAGTTTCTTGTCTGGGACCTGGAGGCACAACATATCCTTCTGTGGGCAGGAGGGGAGCACCACGCCCTGATCCCAGGGAGTCCCCACCCCACAGAGAGGATTTTGGGACCATCACCGCTTTCAGTGCTGGCCACACGTGGCCTCCAGCCTCCATCACCATGGCAGGGATGGGAGCCCGTCTCTCCAAATCTGCCTTATTTCCAGCATCAGCCTTTTGGCGTTTTAAATCACTGAGTGCTATGCAGAGCTGATAATCAGATTTACTGATGGAGCTTCTCTGTCTCAGAGGCTCAACTAATCCCTTTTAATCCTTTTCTTAAACTCTTTCTTACAAGTGCTTACAACAGAGTTTATCTTTCAGCTTTGCATCTAATTTTGGTTTCCAAATGTGGGTTTTTTTTCAAGCAAGCTCTACGTGTTATTTCTAAATGGCTGAAGTGGAACATATTCCACATGCTTTACAATTTTTCCACTGCTCTCCCAGCTCATGCACCTTCTTGAAAAATTCATCCAAACATACCAAACGGGCTGGGAGAGACATGGACATGGAGCTTGGCAGCAGCTTTGACTCCCTAAAGGGTACGTGACAGTGTCTGCCTGGCATGGTGCTGGGGCATGTCCAAGCTCCAGGCAGACAAAAGGGAGGTTTTTAGCTCAGGGATCATCTTTAGGAGAGATTGGTGGTTTGATGTGTGTAATGCACTGTCAGGATTGAGGCTCGGCAGTCCTATAGCTTCTTTTGGTCCTTCCCATAGCTGGCAATAATCTCCCAAATGGAAAAAAAATCCATTTTTAACCTGTGACCAATACTGGTGAGACCAAGCCAAGCAAGGGCAGGGGGAGGAACAGCCTCTTGCCTTCCCACCAGCAGCAGATGCTCCTCATGCCTTAGCAGTGACCTTTGTGAGTGAGGTTTAGATTGGATATTAGGGAAAATTTCGTCACTGGAAGGGTGGTCAAGCATTGGAACAGGCTGACCAGGAAAGTGGCGGAATCACCATCCCTGAAATTGTTCAAACAACATGTAATTGTGATGTCGAGGGACATGGTTTAGTGGTGGACTGGGCAGTGCTGGGTTAATGCTGGACACAATGATCTTAGAGGACTTTTCCAACCTTGACAATTCCATGCTTGTAAGTTACAGGTGATTTAGAAACTAGGGGACAAAAATAAATCACCCATTTCCTTTTTTTTTTTTTTTTTGAGTAGGAGCTACAATCGTTTCAAAAAGTGATGAGATTGTTCTTCTGTGAACACCTCCTCATTGCATTCCAACTCCAGTGCCCAGGCACCTTTTAGGATGGCTGAAAATTGTATAAAAGCCCAGCCTGAGTCACACCAATTAATCTCTGCATCTGCAGCCCCACTCACTCCTTCTCTTGCCTCTCCTGCATGTGGGCTTCCAATCAACCAGCTCAGCCTGTTCCCATAGAAACTGAGCAGCACATCACTACAGAGTCAGGCTGCTGGGGCTTTTTAAGTCCTCATCAGAGCTTTATTCCACCCTTCAGTAAGCCAAGGTGTTCGCTGTGACTGGGGATGGCCATCCTGCCTTGGCTGCCAGCAGAAAGTGGGACTCAGCAGCCAATGATCCCATGCCAGCACCTGGGGAGCTCAGGAGCTGCAGTTTGCAGTCAATATTTGCATCTCATTAATCTATTCCAGCTGCAGATGAGGCAAGGAAGAGAGGAGACAAGAGAGGGCAAAGCCAGTGATGTTTCTTGGCCTATTGGCACCAATATTGGTTCCTTTAGCAGTATGTTAAAAACTGTTTTCATCATCCGCTATGAAGATCTTTAAGGTCCTTTCCAAGCCAAACCATTCTGTGATCCTGTGATTCTCAGACTAGTAAGATTGCACATCCTCTTCCATCTCTGCCTGTTCCATGACTGTGTCCAATTGCTTGTGCAGGTATGGGCTGCGTGCCAGCTCTTGGAGCAGTAGGAAGATTGGGGCAGTTATGTCTTTCTGCATCCCACCACTTCCAGAGCATCCCAGAAGAACTTGAACCAGGCTTGGCCAGCAGCAGCAGCAGCAACAGCTTCCTAGTGTTTCTCAGCTGGCAGTTCCAAAGGGCTTTGGAGAAAGGAGGCGATGACCACTCACCAAGCCCTTCACACAGGGAAATTGAGTTTAAGGCCTCCAGTTAGGGTGAGAAGTTCTTGTAAGCAAAGGTCTTTAAAAGATGCTTCTGAAAAAGCTCTCTCCCGGGGTTCCAGGGGATCCCTCCACATAAAGCCGAGCAGAGCCACCCAAAAATCCCACTCCACTGGGGAGAGCAGCAAGAAACCAGCAAGTCTCAGAGCTGCATCTGACGGGAAACCTTAGATCTTCTCTCTGGAGTTTTGGTTTTCCATCTGAAGCCACTAATATTACTATTTACTGGCAACTTTTCCCATTCTATTAATAACAGCGCTTTGTGCAGGCTGAGTTTCCTAAGGAAATACTTTAAATATCTACTTTGTGTATTCAAATAATCTCCAATGCTTTTATTTAATTTGCTTTTTTTTCATGAGTGGAACTCCTGCACATATGGCTTTACTTATGCAACTAGTTTGATTAGATTTTACATTTCCAAGTGTAATTTATGGTATATTGCCCACAGATTCATTAAAAAACCCACCCTTTAAATATGTCCTGAATAAACTCTTCCATGCATTTTATGTATAGAACAAAAGTGGGGTGATTCTGTATTCTGAAGGGACACCTACTGATAAGAACACATTGCATTTGTAGCAGTTTAAATGCAGGATATAGAAAATGTCTATCTTGTTGGGATTTTAAATCCCCACTAAAATGCATTTCAAGGAATCAATCAGTACCAAGTCAATGTACAAGGATTGCTTTAATAAATCTAGAGGTGTCAGGCTCTAAGCAAATTGCACATTAAATAAAATCTGATTCTTCATTGAATGCATTGATTATTATCATTAAGAGCAGATCTGTTACTCTTGGCGAGCAGGGGGCTGACAGGATGACAGCAGCACTGCTGAGCTCCAGAGAAAGGATGTTTTGTGTGCAACTTGGGAAGTATCACAGAATCCCAGAATAATTTGCATTGGAAGGGGCCTTAAAACTCATCTGGTTCTATCCCCTGCCCTGGGCAGGGACACCTTCCACTAGACCAGGTTGCTCCAAGCCTCACACAACCTGATCTGATCTGAGGGTCAACTCCATGCACATCTTCCCAGCTCTGGCTGAGAGCTCAGGGGTAAGGCGGGAGCTCACCCCCAGGATGGGGATGGTGGGGATTGTGGGGATAGAGGCGATGGCTCACGCCTCTGCTCTGGACATGACACCGTGCCCTGCACTGGCCCGAACCACTGAGCCATGACTGTGGCAAGTTCTTAGTTCATTGCTTGCACACACGTAATGATTGTAAAATAAAATGTTCAACCCACTGGCCTTACATTTTCTTTAACTCTTTAACCAGTTCAGGACAGATATTCCATAAATATATATTGTCCCCAAAAGGCCATTTTCCAAGTATGGGTTTGATGTAAAACAAGCTGTTCCAATGTCTGATTTATAAGGCATATGAAGTTTCTGACTAAAAAAAAAAAATGATGAATTTCTCAGGTGTCTTGCTGATTTATTTGCCATGTGGCAATTGATTAGTCATGTCAGCAACTTCATAAGTAACACAATTAATTCTGAAGTTATCCCCAAGTTATCCAAGTCCTGTGTCACTGATAAATACGTGATCGGTCTGAGTTATAGGTTGTCTCTGAACTTGACTGACTCAAAATAAGTCACCAAGCTGAGTTGTAAATCACAAGAGATGGATCTGAGTACACCGCTGAGTCACAAGCAGGTTGTTAGATCACACACATCCCGATTTATGGGCTGGTGAGGTGGCCTCTGCTCTATCTCATGGTTTGGGAGTAAATGTCAAAGTGTAAATCTGGGATGCCAATATCAAATGGCACCTTCCTTGGGGACATGCAGCACCCACAGGCAGAGCTGTGATGCTCCTGTCACGCACAGGAGCACACTGGAATCAGCACCGATGTCTTCTCCTTGCAGATGAAGAACTCCAGGTATGCCTCACGTCTCCATTCTCACTCTCCTCCTGGGGTACTGACTCCACAGTAAGCCTGACTGGTGCTGGCAGATATTGCAGGCTATTAATTAAGATGTCATTTACAGGCCCACTGGGTGACCTTAATTAAACTATAAAATGACAAACACTAATAAGAAAGATGATATTCCAGTGGGGGGTGAATCAAGCACATTAACCTCCCGATGAGGAATTCTTTCTTCATCTGACAGACATGAGAGACCTCACAGCTCGATGCAAGGTGTCCTCCATGTCACTGCTGGGCTTTTCATGGGACGTGTTCCTCCCGCACAGCTGTGATTGCTCCCGCAGAATACAACTTGATGGATAACTCCTGCAGACTTCACATTGGCACAGGGATGGTCCTTGGACCTTTCCTCAGAGCATCAGACACTGCTTTCCAGGAGCATCAAGATGGGGTTCCTTGCTCCTTTCCCTTCTCTTGTTGAGGATCTTCTGCCTTTTCTGTTTATTACCACAGACTGAGGTGGGAATCACCAGAAACTCTGTGGATGTACCTGAAGCTCTTCTGTTTGTTTTCCTTCCTGTGCATTTCTCCGATGCTGTTACACTAAACACTCATTTCATATTCCCAGGAGGTGAGGGAGATGCCATGGGAGACACATTTACATCTGTAAACTGCAATCAAAACTAATTAAACCAAACACAAATACTGATTAATAGAAGAGGGAACCTGATGTCAAGTCCCATGGCCCTGTCCCAAATAACAGTTGCTCCTTTTTTAAGACACAGATTTGCTTGTTCTCTTTAATTCCCAGGATCTGGTGGCACATCTCCAGCTCCTGGCTCCGAGGCAGCTATACTGCATTTGGAAGTGGTACAGGGAAAACCATCTGACATCCAGAGCTCTGCCTGAAATGCAGCTTCCCTTTAAAAACTCACTACTGGGACACTACAATATGACATAAGCTCCATCCCTGATCTCATTTTGCACCAGGCCACTGGTTTCATTTTATTTCATTAAAGCTGAATTTATACCAGCAAAGCAGTTAAAATATTCATTAATAGCCTTGCTGCCTTTAAGAGTCTCCATTCCCTGTGCATCATCCTGGATTCCTTGCTCCAGGCATCAGCTTTCCAGACAAGGTCTCAAATGGAACGGGTGCTAACAGAAGAGATGAAGGTGCAGAAACAGCTCACACTGGAGTGAGTGGCCACACCAACACCTCATCAGCAACCCCGCGGTGAGCACAAGCAGCAGGAAAAAGCCTCTGCACGTGGACTCTGTGGGAAAAACACAGAGCATGACACTTGTTAAACACATAATGTACATGGAGCGCTGAGGGGAGCAAAAAGTCAGTTTGCTTAAAAAGCAAATCATTGATTTTTGCAGAGAGAAAAGTAGAATCACTGGGTGGGGTATGAGTGATGGACATTTCTAGGAATATAGATTTGGAAGTGGTAACTGTGGCATCAATCACCAGCTGTGTCCTGGCAGACACAGACCCACCTGCTTGAGCACCAGCGATGGGACCCTCAGCACTCACCCCTGCCCATTCCCCCAGACAATGGGAATCAGGGAGCAGCCAGCCTAGGGCAGGAGGGGCTGGGCTGAGCGACAAAGGCAGGGACAGGGACACCAGACAGTTGTCAGCGCTCCCCTCCCAGTCCCAGGGGAGGCAGATTAGTTCTCTTTCATTCCCAGCACCTGGTGGCACATTTCCAACTCCCAGCTCCAAGGCAGGGATGTGCCACAGACAAGTAATTAATGTCTGTGAAGAACCATTATGACACTGGCTCATCTGGCTTTTCCTTTCACAATGAGTCTTTATGGGGACCACACCTGACAGTCACTATTGTCACATCACAATTTTTCCACGGTAAAACGCTACTTTCCCCAGGCAGCCAGTGGGGATTTTATTGTGGAAATAGTGTGAAATCCTTCTTTATGAGGCCATTTGCCTTCTGGTCTACAAGAAGGGCCTTTTGCAGCATCCAGCGCTCCCTGTTATCCCCAGTACTATCTGTTAGAGAGACCCCTGTTCTCCCCTGCCCCACCGTCTTGCTCCACTGGTGCTGCTCTTGAGGATTTAAAGATAAAGTGAAGGATGCTGCAGATGAGGACTTCCAGGCACTGTAGCCACAGGTTGTTAATCCTCCTATTTCTTGCACAGGATTTTATCAACATTTCCTTGTGGAAATGGGAGGTTTGCTCTGCTTGCACTTCTTGGGCTCTGCTGTGCAAGGTTTGTGATTCAAAGTGAAGGTGGAAAAGCCATACCCAAACGTTAACCAAATATTGACCAGACCCCACTCCTGCCTTTTCCCAGGAGCGATATCAACTCCAAGAAAGGCAGAGATGGGGCTGAAGTGGGAGGGGTGTCTGCCCAGGGCCATCCCTGTGCCAGGGCTCTGCAGGGCAGACACTTGGGTGGGCAAAGCTCTGAGGTCTCCTTGCCATCAGCCAATATCAATCTCCTGACACTGATATTGGGTGGTTCAGTGTTCAGACACCCTGCATGGCAAGGGCACCAGCTCACAGTTATCAGTGTCAGTCTGATCAGATAATGTTGATATTTCACCTTCAGCTCAATTTATTAACCCACCGTTCCTTTCAAACAAAATATCACATTGCATAATTATGTCTTGGCTGACCATTTGCAAATGCCACCAGATATGGAGAACATGACACCATCGCCTTTTGCCAGGCACTGGAATCAGACTCTGTGTCACCCTCTGACAGGAGTACTGTAAAACGGCATTAATCAAATTGTGTATCAGTCACAAAAATTGAGGAGTAATTTGTCAAAGTCATGTCTGGGCTCAATAACCGTTTGGAGATGAATAAGTAATTAATCAATAATGTGTTCTCACCTTTTCATTTCCCTAGGTTCCTGTGACTTGCACAGCAGAATGACTGGAAAATAACGGACTGGGTTGTCTGGTGGCTTCAGAAATGTTGGTTGGTGTTTACAGGGGAGTTGATTCAGTCCTACCTTCCTTCCTGTCTGGCACGTCTCCAGCCCAGTCCCAGTGGGATCTGCATCTCACAGTGATCGACGTTGATGCTCAGAAGCCCATGTCAGGCCACATGCCACCAAACAGAGGCCAAGGGATGAGCAAAGGCACCATGAGAGGGATGGAAGGTGTTGCCTAGTGCTTGTGTTCCCAGCCAGACTCCTGGATGGAATCCTGCCCAAACCCTCTGGTGGGGTGGTTCACCTCAGAGCCAGACACAAGCTCCAATTCCTCAGTCAAAACCAGGCTTTTAGTCTCAATGCTCACCCCATAATTTAAATAACTGTTTACCAGAGATCCTGATAATCTAAATTCTTCTTTCTTAATATTTCTGAAATAACACCCTCTAATGCAATCCCAGAATAACCCATCATCGAAACGGAAAAATTTCCCCATGAAACTGAGTTGCTACTTCTTCAATGCCATAAAAGTGATAACTTGATTAATAAAATGGTCAAATTTGCAGTACCACAAAGCTTTTCAACTCAGAATCAATTGCTTTACATCTATTGCTCAATGTTGGATTCACTGAACGCATTGTTGAACTCACTGAAAACTGTGTTAGTAATATTAAGTAATTAGTGAGATTAATGCTGTTTCAGAGCTATAACCTGGGCAGAGTCCAGATTGATTAGAGTTAATTATCTTCTGCCTGCTTAAATAATTTATATTCTGGTTTCCCTGCTATGTAAGAGCAGAAAACCCTGAAGGAAGATTGCTGTCTTCAGCATGGTCATACATGTACCCAAGGGAGGATGTTTCAGAAAGACACCCCTCACAAGGCAGTCACTGTCTCATCCTCCTCCTCCTCTTCCTCTTTGTCCTCCTCCAGGTCAGGTCAGTTAATTTTGTGTGTCCAGAGCCCAGCACTCAGGCCTGTCCACCTGCATCCTGGATGGATCGGGCACCCCCGTGTCCACTGCAAAGCCAAAACTCTCTTCAAAACCAAAATATTCTCAACTGGATTCATGGATTCAACACACTGTTTGGCCTGTAGGGTGGATTCGGTAACTTATGCATGATCCTGGCTTTCTAATCAAAATTTCATTATTATGAATGATTGCAAAAGTTTTCGTATTTTACATTTTGTCTTTGCAGGGAATTTTAAACACTAATTTTGTCCCTTAGTGCTGGTGTGTGTAATAATCCTGCTGATCCATATTCATGTCCTCTCAACCTTGCAGTTCCTGCACAGTTTTCACAACTCATAGAATAATTTCCTTATAGAACTGAGTATCCACAATATTTATCATTGTTGTTAATGAACATGGTCTCAGCCCCTGTAATAATTACAGGATTCCCAGGGTATTTAAATATTATTTTATTTAAATAATTGATTGACTTAGAGCTCGCTATTATGAATACATCCAGGAGTGTTTAATAGGATCATTACTTAATCCTGGCTCCGTGCACTATATCATGTTACCAATAAATCAATTATGCATCTCTCTGCCTGTAGGATCTCACTCCTGGTGGCTCGGAGGACCAGGCTGGGCTGGGAGCACTGCGGAGAAGGTGACACAAGGGAGGTAGACAGTCCTACTCCACAGGACTCCAGGTGCACCTGGCTCCTGACACAAGTGGAGAAGCTGAGACCAGAGTAAAGCACATCATTAGAAGGAAATGGAGCATGTGCTAATTTGTCTGTGTTTTCAGTTAGCAGGCTTTTATTAGGGATGTCTGACTTACTCATATCCAGGTCAGCCTGCTAATATATTAACCTCTGGTGGCACTGATGTGCACAGGAAAAATTCAAACCACAATTCACAGGGATTTTACACACTGCCCAAGGCACCTCCTGACCATGCCCAGCACTGGCAGCTGGAGGCACTGCTGGCTGCCACCACAGCATCCAACACCCTGACAATGGAGAGGTGCTGAGGCTCCGGGCTCTGGGGCTCTGGGCCCAACAGCAGGGCATTGGGACTCCTGTGAGATAGGGAACAGGGTATTGGGAACCCTGTGAAACAGGAAGCAGTGGATCAGGACTCTCATGACACAGGAAGCAGGGGATGCTGAATGGATCTGGAAAGCCAGAGTTAGGTCACAGACTGAATGCTCCTGCAAATGTCAACAAAACCATGCACATATTTTCATTTCCACCTATTTGACCCGTTAACTAACTGCAAAATTTCTCAGTAATCCCTAGTAGATGAGCATCAGAGCAGACCTATGGTCCAGGCTAATCCTTTTATTATGAAGCAATGCTATGGAAATCAAATACCAGCAGTAAATCGGGAGATTAACAAGCTGGGAAATGCACAAATTAAATCGCATCCTCCCTCTCTGCTCTGCCCCGGCCAATGGCTCTGTTTCTGCTGTGGCCACTGCAGCTGCCCCAGCAGGAAAACAAGGCTAGAAATCACTTTATAAAAATGAGCCTCTATTTAGTCCCTGATGCAGGTAGTAAGCAGAGTCTGCCCAGGATGAGCCCATGTCTGTGCAGCCCCTCATGTCCTCACATCTTTCTCCTGGGAAGGGGAAAGCATTATTCTGTGATTCTGTGATCTGGCTTTGCCAAGCGTGTGGGGATCCAGATGTGGAGATGGACAGGAGAGACATATGGCACTTGGGACTCCTGACTTTTCCTGCCAGCTTGGGATGGGAGTCAGGCATGGGGCTTTGACTGCAGCAAGATGGGACGTGGACACTGCTCTCTGGTGCAGTGCCACCTCTGCAGGTCTCCCCAGGCTGTCTCACGTCACCTGCCTGAGTGTGGCACAGAGCAACTGACCCTGGACAGAAGAAAATGGGCAGCAGCAGACTCATAGAACCCTGGAATGGTTTGGATTGGAAGGAACCTTAAAGATCATCTTGTTCTGCCACTGCCATGGGCAGGGCCACCTTCTACCAGACCAGGTTGCTCCAAGCCCCACCCAACGTGGCCTTGAACAATTCCAGGGATGGGGTAGTCACAGCTTCTCCAGGCACCCTGTGCCAGTGTCTCACCATCCTGTTCAGCAGTGACTGTTCCAGGGCCAGATGGACCCACGAGTTCCATGTGGAGGGCTGTGCCAGAACCTCTGGAGAGGGCTGGGGTCTCCCAAGTACCTGGCAGCAAGGGCCACCATCCCTCATCCGCACCAGGCGCATGGTGGGTTTCTTGGGATGTCCTGTGCAGGGCCAGGAACTGGACTTGATGATCCCCGTGGGTCCCTTCCAGATCAGGATATTCTATGATTCTGTGATCCCCAGAGATCCTCCTGGGGCCCATCAGGAGTCAGGCTGCCTGGCAACCCTGACCCAGCAGCATGGTTTCTGCCCTGACTGCTTTTATTGCACAGTAGCATCTGAATGAATATTTTATTCATTCCCTTAAGAACATCTCCACAAATGCACATTTGAATAAAACATGAGGATGCATTTTTGGAAGAGCCATCTAATGCTTCAAACAGCCCCATCACAGTGTATTAAGCAGAGCAAACACTGTGCTGTGGTATTTTTATCTTGGTGATTCTAATGGAGTCCCATGGCATGCGAGGCATTGGGGAAGGTGCCCATGGCCCCATGTCCCCACAGCCACATGTCCCCACATCCTGGCGGTGGGGGCTGTGGCTGCTGTTGGCTTCTGTCCTGAGTGCTGGCAGGATGGGGCAGCATGTCTGGATGCTGAAGCCATTTGCTTCACATACCCAAAACAGGGATATATCTACTTACAAACATGCCAGAGAGAAAAAAAAAGTAGTTTCTTAGTGAAAGGTATTGGCAAAGTAGAAAAAAACCTGACCCACGTGCTGATGTCCAAACACACGAGTGCCAGAACAGTCACATGCACCTGCCACCTCTGTGAATCCCGTAAGCTGGACAAGACAGGTTCTGCTTCTCATCTGATAAGTCAGTTCCAGGTTTCTCCATTCCTAAGCACAGCATGGGAGATGCACAGGGATGTTTTTGCATACCTGAGGTGATTCTAACAAAAGTCTTTCTACTTCTGGAAAAGACAATTCTTTTCTTGTTTGAATTCATTGAAAAGCAGCAATAAAGCAAATGGGCAGAGAGGAGCAAGCAGAGCAACGGCAGGAGGGTAGAGGGGGCAGAGGTTACAGGAAATGGGAGCCAATTAAGCCTGAGAGGAAGAAATTTAGTGCAGTTAAAGAAAACGTTCCTCCAGCCCTAAACTGGACTTCAACTCATCAGTGCAAGAGGCCATTGATGGTAGGTTCCCTATGGGATGCCATAGGAGCAACACTGATAAAAGTCACAAGGGTGGCACTAGTTAGAGCAGCAAAAGCATCAGAGAAAGGGAACCAGCTTTTGGGGAAGAGGACAGACCAGATCTGGCCTGAATGCACCATGGCTGGGCCAAGGAAAGGGCACCAAAGATGTGACCCTTGGAGGTATCACCTTCTCCTACAGTGACACACAGTTCACCATCCAGAGGAGCACAGCAGACCCAACTTGGACAAGGTGAGGTCCCTGTGAGCAGCACCCCTTGGAAAGCTCCTGCTCTGGAATGGCTTGGCATCACTGCTGACAGGTAGCACTGATTTATAAAGCAGAAATTAATGAGCCTGCTCTGCAATTTCACCTAATTTTGTCTCCCATTTCAATTTGCCATCTTTCAGCATAATGCCGGGTGGTTAATTATGTTTCCATCTTATTTCTCTGATAATACTGCACCTTGGACTGCTCAAAGGGTTTCATTTTACCTTTCATTTCACCTCCTAGCACAGCTCTAGATTTAGTCAGCTTGTAATTTGGGGGTATTTTATGCATTATGCTTTTAGTATTTTGAGGTAAAATGGAATCCTTGTCTTTTAATTCACTCTCTAATAATTCTCCACCAAATCTTAATACAAAAGGCTTTTTTTTCCTGGAGACTAATTGAATGGGGCGTAATTATAATACCCAGGGAGATGATATTGAAAGTACGTTAACTGTGACAGTTTCCTCTGACTAATCACCCCTCGGGCAACTTCAAATCTTGTCTGCAAGCTCCCAATCAGTTACTGCACGGACGTGCCAAGATGGAGCTTGGCACAAGACTTCCCCACCAAGATGGGGACTTGGGCAGGGTGGATCTGGGACCCTGGTCTGGGAGCTTGGGGTCTCCAAGCTGCTGGTGAAGCTGCAGGGACTGATCTGGCCAGGGACCAGCAGTGTGGTCACATGTAGAGAGAAGGGATCAGGGTGTCCGAGGTAGCTGGGGACCACGCAGGTAGCATTGTCCCACTGAGTCAGCGAAGAGACAGGGCATCAAAGTCCTTGCCTCAGCCCAGAGATGTTCCCATCACCATCACCATCACCCTCTTCCTTGGCTTATTGCTCCTGCTAGGAGTGTTTGCCTGTTTGGCTAAAGGAAAGCATTGAATATACAGTGAGTGGAAGAAGGGCAGAGGGCCAGAAGCTGTGGCAGGAGCATACTTCCCCGGCTGCTCAGGAGACAGAGATAACACCAGCAGTCCTGCAGGCTGCAGCTTTTTCCTTGGAAATGCATTTACCTGCCAGGAGAGGAGCAGCAATTTGCAGTATTTGTGTACTCTGATAGTATGATAGCAGCGAGGTCAGCACTCAGCAGAGACACCAAGGGGCTATTTCCTCACTAAACTGTGGACTGCAGTAAGTGAAAAATAAGCTTCAGGGGTGCCTATTATGCAGACAATAAAATGTTTTTATATCAATGTAGGTGTCAAGCTCAACAATTCCGCAGAGTGGATCCTTCACATTATGAGCCAACTATGAAAATTCTCAGCCAAGCAGGGATGCTCCCATCTACAGCCTGGTGTTTGCTACTGGAAATAATAGATTCCCACTCTGCATTCGACAGCCTGGGTTCTCAGAGGGGACAGGACTCCGGGTGGGGATCTTACAGTCACAGTCTGGCCCTGGGTAGGGGTAGTATCTGTGGGGACATGGCACTGCAGCAGTGGGAGCTGCCACACAAGGGTGGAGGGACAGGACAAGAGAAGCTCTCAGCAAAGCATCCTGTAGAAATTAATGCAATTTTCTTTAGGATCACTATGAGCTAATCATCCTTTGCTGGCCACAAAAAGCTTTCAGCTCTCCTCCAGAGCCACTGTTGGACAAGCTGGTTGGGATTGGAATGGCCAGGGCAGAGTCCCCAGCCCCTTCACCTCAGATCCGGTCGGCATGAGAAGCACTCCTGGAGCCTCCCTTCGCTGCTGAGTGAAAAGATCCTTTGCAGAGATTAAAATGAATTTATTATTTCACATTCTGGTATTTACATCACATCTGGACAGGGTATTACATACCCCATTACAAAAATGTCTTAATAATGAGTCCCATGGTGGGAGCCAGGGCAGGAGGCAGCTGGCAGCAAACACACCAGTGACCCTGACACTGCCATGGCCCCCACACCATCTCCAGCCCCTCCTGAGCCAGCACATCCCCTGCAGGGTCCTAGAGCAGTCCCAGAGCAGGGCTGGAGGTGTTGGTCCCACAGCCCCAGGGTCCCAAGCACCTCTGACTTCGGGGGCACAGAGCTCACGTTCTCCCCCACCTTGAGCTGCCGCACCACAGGAAATCGTGTGTCCTGGAGAAGGTCATGAGCTCAGGGCCAGGAGGTGGTACATTTTTCTTTATTTTGGATTAATGCAACAAAACCTGGCTTGGTCTGAGGGCCTGGCTGGGCGTCTGCATGCCCCAGACACCTCAGAGCTGCAGACAGAGAGATCCCCTCACACAACTCTGTAATTCAATTGCAAACACAAGCAGAAACTCAGTGCCTGGGACTTGCATGATGGAAAACATTAAATTTGCAACCTGATTAATGCATTTACCAAGGACGGAGAAACCAGCAGCATGCGCCATGGAGATATCTCACCATCCCTGAGGGCCAACAGGGTGTCAGACACCCTCTCTGACTACACTGCCACATCTGCCGCATATGGTCATAGCGGGAAGGTGGTGGGGCAGGGAAAGCCCAGTGCTCCGAGGGCAGAGCAGCCCCCAGTGACTCAGGATCAGGCTGTAGCTCAGCGGCTGCTCCGAGGAACCCGCGGGCCAGGAGCCTGGAGCCACATGGGGAAAGCTGTCACATAACCATTGACTTCCTGATTCCTGACTGCAACTTGGATTCAGCATCTTGGGAGATAGGGAAAGCCAACTCACAGCAATGATTTCAGCTATTCAGATCAAAGCCCATTTTGCGGGCCTGCTGCCTGTCTGTCTCTGTATTGTCAACAGCTCTTACATAGATGGAGCATTTTATTTAGGAGGATTGAAAAATGAGCCCATTTCTTGCTTGGTGAATGCGTCCACAGAAAAGGAGGGAATAGTGGAGTGATGGGATTCTGGCAGCTGCACTGGGGTCCCTGCCTTCAGCCTCCAGGGAAGCTGGGGCTCAGCGGATGCTCCGATCCAGTACCTGTCACAGTCCCGCTGCCGGGTGCAGGATGATGGCCCTGGAGCATCCCACCTCTGCAGGCACTGGGCCACATCCTGCTGCTCACGGGAGTCCTAGGACCCACGCCAAGGCTGGTCAGCCAGCGCTGTTCTGCACGGAGGCTATCGAGTGACCTGCGTAGGAGAGGAGAAGTTATCCAGTGCATCCAGCTGATTCCCCATCCATGAATTATCAGCAAACAGCCTCAAGAGGTGCAAATAAGATTTATTCTTTACTTTCATTTAATGCAGTGGTCATTCCAAATGTTACCTTACGGATGGTTTGTGATTTCTGTGCTCTGGCTGCAGCTCCCACTGAAGGAGCACAGGGGACTGAGATGCAAATCCAGCCCTTTGGCACCATTCCGAAGTCACTAAAGTCACCCAAAGTTACCAAAAGTCCTTTTGAAAACACAGGGCTGTGTTTCCAAACTGCCACCTCCCTAAGGGAGGGCATGGCACCCAAAAGGAAGTTGGCCATGGATGGGTCTGCTGGATGAGGCAGGAGAGCAGAAGCTTGAGTCCTACTCCCATTCCAGAGGGGAATGGTCCCAGTGAGAATTCAAGACAGCAAAGCCAGAGCAGAGGCTTTGGGCTAAGTTAGTAGCTGGGGAAAACCAACCGAACAACACTAAAATGGGAAAAAGACAACCAGCTCAATGTAGGGCTGCAGTTACTGGTCAGTGATGGATGCTCAGGACTGGAGGAACCTTTTTGGATGTCCATAAAAACACTTCAGCATGAAAGTGCTTTCTGTGCACAAAAATAATAGCAGCAATGAAAAAAATCCCGACATTGCTTAATACAATAATTTTGTGGTGGGGGATGTGGGGCGGGGAAAACGAAAGCATAAGGAATAATTACACTCAACAGTATGAACAATGATTACAAAATTATGCAACTGATTAACCATGGCACATATGTAATTACTAATGAGTTTGATAAAATTTTAATTACACCTTGTTCTTTGGGGCATTCAGCAAGCCATGAAAATAATAATCATGTAGTGCTCTGTCACAAATGATTGCCTCAGACGGGGAATGGGGACAGATTAAGGGCTATGTCACTGGGTTGGGAAGGGCAACCTGCTGCCCCAGAGCAGTGGGTGGTGCTGGGGAGCAACCTGGACACCCTGGGAGCCCTGGGATGTTACAGAGACACACCTAGTATGACTGCTCAGGGGCTTAGCCATCCAACACCAAGCCTCCCATCAAGAATTATTGACTGGAAAAGCTGTGGGATGCCCTCAGGGTTGTGGTATGCCTGCCAGCCCCTCCAGCACCAGTGACAGTGCACAGCCCAGACCCTCTGCTCTGCTTTGGGGAGTCCTTATCAATCAACATGTGCCCTGAAGGAGCTGGAGCTCTCTCCATCCCCACAGAACTGTTTTGGGATGCTCTCCTGAGTTTTGCTTGCCCCAGGCTGGGGAAGGCACAGCTGGGTTCCCCCCATCACCTGCCAGGGATGTACCTTGGTCGTCTTCACTTTGTTGCCACTGCTGCAGCTCCATCCGGACTGGTCAGGCAGCACTTTGCATTCCTCCCCATCGAGACACGGCTCCATCTGGCACCACCACTTCTGCAGCACGATGGAGGCTGGGGGACAGGAGGGGATCAGTGGCCAGGCTGCAGCACAGGGTATGGAGGAATGCAAATGCACCCTTGCGTGACATCAGGAGATACAGCCCCACTCTCCAGCATAGTCCACATCGAGGAGCCCTGGACAAGGAGCTGCTTGTCACCTGCCCAGCCTCACCTGGCCCAACTGCTCCACCTGCCTCTGGAACACTGGGTTTTCTCTCGCTACCCAGGTAAAAAGTCCAATGTCCTCACTCCCAGTGAGAGCAGTGCTGTTCAATAACCCGTTCCAGGCTCCACTTACAGAGCAAAGGGATTGTCTCCTACCACTCTGCTCTATTAGGGTCTCGTGATTCACGCCTCCAGTTTGGACAACCAGAGCAGGCTCTCCTGTATTTGGGAACAATGTGACCTGAGCTGCTGGGGACAACAAGAGCCTTCCCTGACAACTCATTCTGGCATTTTTTGGTGTTGCACAGAACTGCAGTCACAGGGCACTGGCTGTCAAGCAAATCAATACCATGCTGGCAGGCGCTGCTGGTGCTCCTAATGGCTCTTTGGTCATGGCATGTGATGGCATTTGATAAAACATACACAGTTTGAGTTTTGCTTGTTTCTCCTTGCAGGTGCTGCATGGCTGGAATCATATCCCTGCTTCCAGCTGTGGCAGCACGGTGAGGAGATGTACAGGGATCAGTGCTGCAGATTTGACCCCAGCACAGCGATGCTGGAACCCCAGTAACTCCCCCAGAGCACATAGCCCAGGGCTGCACAGAGTGGGCCAACACAGCCACACCAACTGTCTGAGTGTCCAGTGAGAGAGCGTCCCCAAAATGTGCCTTCTTCCCCACTGCTCTGCTGCAGGATCCCTGGGCAGGTCTCCTCTGTTAATGCCAGGGGCATGGAAACCCCACACCAGCTTAACCAAGATGAGGTCAGGGATTGAAAAGGATGGGGTTGCACCATGGGGTACTCACCATCCACGCAGGAGGGAGCTGCCCGCGTTGTCCCTGCCACCTGCCCTGGGAAACAGGAGCATTTCACCGTCTGAGAGCGCTCCTCGATCTTGTTCTTATTGCAGCACCGGTGAGCTGCGATGACTTCGCATGTGCCAGGCTCTACATGCGCTGCAGGAGGAGAAACAGCTACTGTCAGACCTCAGAGGCCTAGACCATCTGCTGCCCAGTGCCTTGAGAAGAGACCCTAGACCACCTCCTGCCCACTGCCCTGTTGTGCTGTGACCAAGATACCAGGAGAACCCGGCATGTGCAGCTCTGTCCCGGCCTCTGGAATCACCCCCAGGGCTGCTGGTGACATACAGGTGTCTGGGCACAGCATCTGCCCAGCCCACCTGCAAGGAAAAGCTGGGGTCCTGCTCCACACCTCTTGCGTCTGAGCTCTCGCTCCTAACAGCCCTCACACCCGTCCTACCCTCCAAATTCATCCCCTCTTGCCACGGCCAAGCCAAGAGCTTTATTGAAACTAATGAGCACATTAGCTAATTGCAGCTGATAATGAGATGCACTTTGCTACAAGAGAGGATGGTGCATCGTGCTGCTTTTGGCTTCAAGCAGAGCACCACCACCTCTGACCCCAGCTACAATCAATGCCTTCATCTCGCCATCACCCACCACCCTCTGCCTGGAGGAGGAAGGATCAGGATGGCCTTTCCACCCTGCAGTGGCAGAGAAATGTCATAGTGTTTATCAGCAATCCAGGCTGCTCTGCTGCTCCCCCTCCCAGTGCCATTAAAATATTAAGGAAAATAGAAAGCTACTGTGTTGGCTGATCACCTCTGGGATCAGAGTTTAGAGCTGATCAGCATCTCAAATCAATGCCTTGGCTGGGTAATGGCCCACACAAGCACAATACAAATCATCCAAATAGGGCTGAGAGACTTCATTCCCATGACCCTAGAGATCCCTGCAGGTCCTGCTTAATGAGCACTGGAGGAGCAGTGCAGAGCCACACACGGGCATGCCCATGGTCACTGGGAACAGGCTTTTATTCCCTAGCAAATGGGAGCCAGGCTGGGTAGGGGACAGGGAAGCTGCACTCCTGCAGTGTGGCATCCCAAAATGTGTGCAGGTAAGCAGACATCAGGGCGTTCCTGGCTGCTCCATACCCTGGGCTCAGGACACCTTCCACATTCTGGAGTGCAGGCACAAGCCCCCAGGAGCTGTCACCAGAGGAAAGGCTTGGAAGGAGGTGCAAGCAGGACATGCAGGGCTGTGGGGAATGATGTGTCCTGCTGCTGCTGGTGCAGGTACCTGTGAGCACGAGCCCACACTCAGCCCTCTCCCAGCACATGAGGCCTGGCAGTTGCTCCAACCCACCCTGCATTTGCCAGCCTCATCCTGCCCATCCAGTCCCAGCTCCCAGCTCTGCCTCACCCCTGATCACTGCTGGAGGGCCCTGCTGGGGATCCCATCCACCCCCACTGGCACAAAGTCAGGGGGACTGGGGCAGCTGACCTGTGTCACTGTGAGTGCCCCTGCGGACCTTGTCAGGTCCCCACACTCCCCAACAAACACTGCCCAGCTTTTGGAATGCAGCCACTTTGCCTCTCCAAGGAAAGCTGAGGGAAATGGGATCTCTCCCCCATCGCTGGGGGAAATCCCTCTGTCTTGCAGACTTTTTTTCACACCCCTGCTGGGAAATGCTGGTCTAAGTGTAAACTCCTGGTTTGTGGCAGCTGGGCATGGCTGTACCAGCTTCCGGTCAAAGCACTCCCTGCCCCTCTGTTCTCACCGTGTCTGAGCGCCAGCGGGGAGACAAAGAGCAGGATGTGAGGGGCTGCTCCAGGACACCCCCCTGTGCCCTGCGCCCTCCGCACACGGGCAGGACGGGTTGCGCAATCACCACGTCTTTAATTTACTTTATTTATTGCTATTTCATGGTCATTTTCTTTTAATGAACTCTTACTTTCATTTCTGCCCGTAATAATTGCACAATTATTATACGGAATATTTTTTAATAGCATCTCTGGCCATAAATTTTATCTTCCCTTTGAAATGCCATAGTAATTCAGCTTTAATAATGAATTCCATTCTTTTTGTATGCAGGAATGGTAGACTTTGATGAAAGTGAGAAGGAAAACAACTCTTTGCAGAACAAAAATGACTGTTTTTCCCTTTCTTTATGCTTCATGGGATTTTTCAAATAATCTGAGGAAGAAGCAGAAATCCTTGGCTTTGCTGCCTGTGAGCCCACATTCCTATCACACTGTGGTCCAGGACCACAAGGAATCACTCTTCGATCCTGTGCACCTCACCAGGGAATTTTACACCCTCAAGCCTCAGTATTCACATGTAGTTACGGTTTTGACTCATTTTCAGAGAAGCTTCATTAGCAGAGCTCTTCCCGGGAGGGCTGCCCAGGCGACCCCTCTGCTCCCTTGCATTCCTGCTCTCGGGCTGCTCATTTTCAGCTAATTTTAAAAGGTTCAGCCGAGGGAGAGCCAGGCAGAACTGAGAAATCGGTCATTACAGCCATGCAATAGGAGTTCGCTAACATGTCAAAGCCCTTTTAATTTGCTCAGAAAGGTGCAGCTCAGAGATAAAGAGAAATTTGCCTCCCTCTGCCTTACTGCAGCTGGCTGAGTGTGGGGCACTGCAGTGCTGGACCTGCAGCCTCAGAGTCTCTGCCCAGGAAGAGCTGCCTGTGTGGGGCAGGTATCCCATTGCCCTGGCACAGCCCCACAGCCCCTGGCACAACCCCACAGCCCCCTCGGGACACACACAGCCTCACAGCAAGGGTCCCTACTGATGGCAGAGCTGAAGGAGCAGCACACAGCCCCAGGACCCATCCTGCTCTCAAGCCACAAAATACTTCCATTTACCTAAAGGTCTTAGAATTGTAGAATCAGAGACTGGTTTGGGTTGAAAAGGACCTTAAAAATTATCTTATTTCAGCCCTGCCATGGGCAGGGATACCTTCCACTAGACCAGGTTACTCCAAGCCCCATCCAGCCTGGCCCTGAACACTTCCAGGGATGTGTTCAAGGGCACCCTGTGCCAGGGCCTCACCACCCTCACAGGGAAGAATTTCTTTGAGTATCTAATAAAAACCTGTCTCCTTCCAGTTTAAAACCATTCCCCATTGCATTGTCTTCTGACCTTCTGGCACCCTGCCCTAGGACACAATGACACTGGAAATTTGCCCCCTCCAGGTGCTAGCCCCAGCCCTGGCAGCAGGACACAGTGCATCCCCTTCCCAGGCCACGGCATTTGAGCAGAGGTGACATGCCCATGGGCAGCCGGGTAGGAGCCATCTCCTACACACCAGATTCTCTGGTTTTCCCGCCCCTGGCCTGCAAGCAACACGAACCATGCCAGACCCCAATGCTCAAGTGAGTGCAGGAGTTTGGGGGGTTGTAACTGAGTGCAAAGAAATCCCTCTGCCTCAGATCTGGTGATTCCCAGGATGTTAGCAGGAGACGCTGCTGTTTCCTCACTGCAGAGGAGATGAGCATCCCCAGGCCGAGGGATGCCAGCAGGAGGGCGGTGCCCAGAGGCTCCCTGCCACGCTGGGCTTTCATGTCCCACACCTGGGAGGTGCGAGCAGAGGCTGAGCCCACGTGCAGTGTGAGCAATGGGCTCCAGAGCTCCCTGCAGCTGCTTTTCCTTTTGCTGAGCAGCAGGAAACTTGGAACAAAATGCAGATCAGATGGATGGTGTGTTTAACACCGACAGCAGGAAACCTCCCGAGAGCCTGGGATAAGTTCCAGAGCTTCTGGCATGCTTCTCCCTCCCATTTAACTGGTATTTCCCCACTGGAACCCTTTTTAAAAAGACACAGCTTATCTCATGGAACCATAAAAGAATTTTAAGAGCACAAGGCTTTTGAAGCCCGCATACAGAAGTAAAATAAAAATGCTGTCCTACTCAGGTTGACCTTTAAATGAATGGCAGAACATGGGGTTTTTATGGCATAACCTGAAATGACACATTTTGAGTGTCTCAGGGAGTGTGGGCACAACTCCACATGTTCAGTGTAAAATACTGCTTGCTGGGGGAGAGCTACAAAATGAAGAGAACTTGGATGCATGTAAGTGCTAGGCAATGCCCAGAGAACCTCATTTCCCAAAAGAAAAAATCCCAGCTGACTAAATGCCTTTTAGTTCTGCTTCAGGTTGAGTGATGAACACAAATAAAGACAAAGACAGCCCTTTGATTATCAGCATTAGAAGGTGCTGGGGCCACCTTTGTGGGAGTTGGATCCAGACATTCCAGCCTTGTTCACCATGAAGACCTCACAATGTTACACAGGGGATTAAACTGCTGGTGAATTGTTCTTCACCGAGGAGTCTCTTATTCTGTTTCCAAATGACTGTGCTTGATTCATGTCGCTCTTTAAATCCAACCACATTGTGCAGGAAGCACTGCTTTGCTTGGACAGAGCAGCATCTCCACATGCTGGGTGGGCACAAGGGATCTCAGAAACATGGTGTGATTTGTGTGCAGGGCCAGGAGTTGGACTTAATGATCCTTGTGGATCTCTTCCAATGCGAGATATTCTATAATTCTATTATCAGACCTGATTGCCACAGTCAGATGTGTCTCTGGACGGCAAATAGAGGGTCTGCAAGTGGGCTCTCTCTTCAAGAAATTTGTAAGGTTGAGGTCACAATTAAAGACCTTCCTCTGCTATTGATCATTTTTAGGTGGTTTTACAGTTCTTTAATGGGATGAAAGCTCTGGACCTATCTGTCCCTCAGCATCCCTGACCCTGGGGGTCTCAGGCATCAGTGACACAGCTATCCCTGTTCAACTCCACACAGAAACATAACTGCAGCTTCCTTGGACACAAATGTTTGAAACACACTTTCATAATGTGTGTCACACTTTCATAATGTTTCAAACATAACCTTTGCTGAAAACTGTCCCAAATGCAGCAACAACAGGGCAGACAACAGGAGAATAAAGCCCATGAACTCACCAAGTAGACCACGAATTCTTGTTTTGAAACCATAGAAACCCAGCCTGAGATGAGGCAGTCACAGGAAGTTCTTACAATGTCAGGAAAGCAGTATGGGGAGAGAGAAACTGTGTTCATACAGATACAGAGCAGGGTCAAACTTTTAAGTGTTTGCTCCTGGTCTGCCCTCTTTTCTGTGGATCAGAATTTTCCTGAATAAAAAGCACACAACGTGGTCTGCTGTGGATAAGTCTGTGAGAGCAAAAAATCCCCAACTCTGTGCCTGCTGGCACGTGAATCCATGAGCCTAGCTGCTCCTGGACGAATGAGATTTATACATAATTCACACCCACCACACTTGGGCATCTGCACTTCAAACCTCGGTGAGTCGCTGCTTTATTAATCCCAGGTCTGACTCTTCCCCAAAGAAGCAGCTCCCTACAAATCACTCCCATGGAGGAGCAGGGCTTTCTGGCACTGGGATTGGGCAGATTGAGTGAGCACCTGAGCTGTGAGCAGCGCCCATATCCCTGGTAGACCTGAGTCACTGCCGAAAAGTCATCCCAGAAGAAAAATGAAGTTTTCTCCTGAACAGAATCACAGAATGGTTTGGGTTGGAAAGAAGCTCAAAGGTCATCTTTTACCACTCCCTGCCATTAGCAGGGCCACCTTCCACTAGAGCAGGGTGCTCAGAGACCTGACCAACCTGGTCTTGAACACTTCCAAGGATGGGGTATCCAGGGTTAGGATAAAGGAAAGGCAGGTAGCTGCTCACTGACTGGGTGAGGGAGTCAATCTGGAAGATGTGTTTTGGTTTTAAGCAATGCGGGTGGGGATTACAGGATTAGAACTGCTTTAACTGTCAGGCAAAAATGACAGAAATAGGACAGGGTTAGGTGTGGGGTCAATCAAGAGCATGAATGCTTTCAAATTAACCCTTAAACGCCCTTTCCAAGCAGAGGCACAAGAAGCAGATAGCAGGTGCCCCGGGATCGAAGTGTTTGCCTGTGCTGCCTGGCTCTGCCAGTAACTTCAGTAACACCAGTACCACCAGCATCCACCTCCCCACACGTCCTAACACCATGCTTCAAGGAGCCCCCTGCCCTGGACCACTGGGTCCCCCCACTGGCCCATCAGACTCGGTGCCAGGCAGGATGGGCACAAAGGGTTGAGCACAACTTCTCAGATGCTTCTCTTCTCCAGACACAAACTTCAACCATGGGTTCACATAACCCCTCCAAAAAATCACATTCATGCCACAAAGTAGCATTCCAACACTCACTGAGGGAATCTCAAATTCACAGCTGGGAATAACAAATCAACATCTCAGAGCCACGGTGATGTTTTCCAGCAAGACTTTCAGTTCTACATCACTTTACACTTGTTCCATCTTTCTAGATGATCTTTGCAAGCAGGGGGATGAAAATTTTTATTTCTGGTGAAAGCTTGAAGTGGAGAGTGTCCACCACATAACAAGTGGGGTTTGTGATACTCATAGCAACTCAGATGGAAAGATTTACATCCACTGCTCACAGAGCAAGAATTACCGCAATAATAGATTCACACAGATATTTGAGATGTATATATGGATCATTATACGTGTCTCAGATTTTGCTACAGACATGAAGAAATCCCCTCTTTAACTCCTCAGACCATCCGGACTCACCAAGTCGCTGGTTTTAAATGCCCCATAATGAGTACTCACAACTTCTAACTCCAAGGAAGAGCTTTACAGCCCTACGGCTGCCTATTCCTACCCATCTCAAAGGAGCAGTCCTGGGAGTTTCCTGCACACATGGACACCAAATGCCAATCCGACAGCTGTCACAGTGGCACTGTGTTGGTGCCTCTTGGTGTCTGTTTGCTGGATGCTGCCCCACACCTTTGGCACGCTCATCCTTGCTGCCCAGACCCCAGAACCAGGGATGGACACCGAGCTCGAGGCTGACAGCATTTGGTCCCCAGAGAGATGCCCACCTGCTCCTGGTGTGAACCACAGCCTGAAACTCCTCCTTCCACCAAGAAGTGTGAGACAGAACTTCACCAAACATCTTATCCCCATGTAATCCACACCTCAGGCATCCCATGAAGACCCCAAGGTACCACCAGTATCATGGGGACCCAGATGATTACACAAGCATGTGACACATGCAGCAAGGATGTCGCTCCCCTACCTGAATGGCTTCTGTGATGAGGTGTGGAGGCCAGTGTCAGTCGTCCCCACAGCGTGGTAAGGCAGAGACTGAGCACAAAAACCCATTTGCTCAGGCTCTGTATATCTCTCTCACTCATTCTATGAAAAAGAAGAAGAGATATGTGGAGGAAGAGGGACTGAGGAGGGCTGGGAGGTGCAGATCCACTCACCAATGCTCCTGCACACAGCAGTATGACTCCTGAACGATGTGAGGACTGGGATGTCCTGACTGTGGGGACGCGGCCCTGGGAGATGAAGGGATTCACCCACCACCCTCAGATGGCCTCAGACTTCATCAGCGGCATAGGCCATTGCAGCAGGACAGAAAGAAATCCCACCAGCAGTACAGGTGAGTGATAGTTACCTTTTACTGGGGATTCACGCTCGCATCTGTGCATCTGCCAACCTCAGGTGGGTCAGGTCTTTGCAAGGAGCAGGCATCAGCACATCTGAGAGGAGAAAGAAGGACATGGGCAGCGACACCTGCTATCAGTGTGAGCCACTGTGTCCCTGGAAGTGGCTGGGGACACCTGGGAATTTCACCAGCCCCACTTCAAGACACACACTCTTGGGTGCATGAGCATGTGCCCATTGCACCATGGAAACCTCTCCAGGAGCTCAGCTCACAACCCTGCTCACCCCTTTGAACAGCAGGACCTGCAGAGCTGCTCCTGATTTTTACTTCTGAGAGCACAAAATCAGGTCCTTTATAGTAGGTTATTAAAGCAGATGACAAACATTAAATGCAGACCCAGCGTGTGTGGGAAGAGCCAGAGTAGATCAGCAGCGAGTCATTTCAGGTTCCGCCTCTTCTGTGCGTGGTTACGCGCTGTCATTGTCCTTGTGTCACTGAGGTCCCTTGCAGTGATGCGCACGGTCTGGCATTTGCAAATCACTTGCTGGCAAACAGAAGGATGGGCCGATCCCACTGGATGTCCTGGGGCCAGCACCCCACAGGAATCTGAGGAATGGGGCAGCTGATTGCCAGTCGATACACAGAGCCCATGGCAGCACCACGAGCTGCAGTCCGCTCTCCCAGCATGTCACCTTCTTCTGGGGCTGTTCCTCCTTTCAGCACAGAAGCCAAGTTAATGCAACCACACACTCAAAACTGCATCCGCTCTCTGGACACACTGATAACCTCTCTTGGCACCTCTGCAAATACCGAGGCACCACATTGGCACTACTCCCACTCCATGCAGGACATGCTGGGAAGAAGCCAAGTTTTACATCATCTAGAGCCCCTAGGAAAAAATGTAAATCCCAAAAGGCTTGGTGTTTTACTGCTGAGTGCTTTAAGTATTTCTCTTCACTATTTACAGCCACAGCCCTGAAGATGGGAACAGCTCCGGTGCTCCGCAGGCAGCAGCACCAACAGCGACGTCACTGCTTGGCATCTGCCAAGTGACGTGGTGACCTCCCAGCCTCCATTATCACCTGCTGGGGTCTAACCAGGTCCAGCAAACAACCATGTCCCTCATAAAATGTGGGACATCATAAGTGCTGGATCGTAACTTACTAACAAGATGCCACAAAGACAAGTGGTGATGACACCGAGGTTGGGGAGTGCTGCCAGGACCAGCAGCAGGTGCCAGGGGTACCCCTGCCCTGTGCCAGCCTTGCACCCACAGTCCACTCCATGGGCAGTGCAGAGTTCCAGCAGTGCACTGGACAAACCCACACCTCTGAGAGAAGAAATCTCCAATTTTCAACCATGTTAAAATTGTCTATCTGCTCTGGACCACAAGACAGTGAAACAGACTCCTCTAAGGAAGAGCCAGGACACAAAACACTGACATTTTTAATCAAAACAAAGTGATTTGAAGTGGTAAAAAGGATATTTCTTGTTTTGAAGCATTTAAAAATGAATTGTCCTGCTTTAAACTGACATTTCAAAATGAAAAATGCTTCATTCCAAAGTGGTGATTTAAAGTGATATTTTGCACTTTGATTCTCCCATCTGGAAAACAAAAATCAGAAAATGTCATCAAAAGTGTTGACATTTGCCCAGGAAAAAACCAAAGGTATCTTGACAAAACCATGTATTTTATGCTAAAAAAGAATTTAGAGGTAAGGAAATACTCCTAATTAATGCTGTGGGATGGTCAGCTTGGCCAAGAGCAGACTGAAGAGTGGCATCCCATTCGCTCTCCTGACTCCATCCCTGCCCACTGGGTGATGAGGGGCTGATCCTACTCCAGCCCCTCCATTGCCAGAAAGAACCCAGTATGGCTCAATGTGCAAGAAAACCGCTGCTCCTCGAGGTGATGCGACAGGACTGGGAGACTCCCTCCTGCAAACCCATGTTTAGGTGATCTTTGGTGGTGCTCTGCATGAGGCTTCTCAGAGGGGGCTTCATGCAACAGCCAGTACTGTTGGAGTCCCTTTGGAGACGTGACAGCCCACTGTGTAAATACTGATGTCAGCTTAAAGCATGCACTATTTGCTCAATGACAAAGTAAACAGCTCTCTCAGAGCTGCTCAGTCCTTCACCTGAATCCAGAGGCAGTGCGTGCCACAGCACTGCATCCAGCCGGGAGTGGGGCAAGTGTCCCCCACCTGTGGTCACCCCCACCCAGCAACGCTGCGCCGCAGAGGAGCTGTGTCCCAGCTGGACGAGCACACAGCTGTCTTGCCCCACGATGGGGCACATCTGGCAGCCCAGATGTGAGGACAGCAGACACAGTGCTATTGCAATTCTTGTGACAGTGAGTCTCCAATGCCAACGAAGCTCCCGTGTGGCTTCCAGCAGAGCAGCCAGGTCCCCATCAGGAAACCCTGGTTACCTGGCTGCTGCTCCAGCTCCGGCTCCCGCTTCATGCAGAGCACATGCAGAGAGCACAGCCCAGCTCCCAGGCACCAGGCCTGAGCCCTACAGCACACACCAGAGCTCCTCCGGGGGAGCCCATCCCCAGCTCCTGCCCACGGGACCCTCCAGGCCATGCGAGGTTTCCAGGAGACATCCCTAAACCTCTCCGCTGGACCAAAAACCAAGCACTCCACTGGCCGCTCCATCCCACAGAGGACAGCAACAAGCTCCCACTGCAAAGTATATTTAGCTCAGAAAAGCTGAGCTGTTTGCTATAGCCAAGGAAGCATGAATAAATCACAGTGTTATCAATAATGCAACCCACACTGTCCATGCCACACTCCAAAGGGAAGCCACCGAGCTGAGCAGAAGGAGCTGCACTGGCGGCCAGGAGAGCACATGTGGTTCAGGGGAGCCCGAGGACAAGATGCATCCCAATGCTCCATGCTGGCAGAGGCACTCAGAGCTCCCACTCATGCCCAAACTCCCATTAGAAAACACAGCTCCACAGAAATTGCTGTTTTGACAGTTATCAACCTCCAGTGTCGTGAGATTACAACTACAAATGTTTGGTCTGACTTGAGATTTTTCAGCCTGGAATGTCAGTGTGAAATGAAGAGTGGTGTTCTGGCACGTCAAAACACTTAATTTTGATTGAACATCTGGGTATTCTCCATTCTGTTATGTGCTGTTTGGAATTTTATGGAATTTTTCATTAACATTTTTTAGCTGCTTTCGCCTTTAGGGTCTGAGCTGGGACCCGAAGTAACTGTCAAGTTCCCCAGTCTCTCAGACTGTCAATCTCAGTTGCAACCAGTGTGTCAGGAAATGATGGTTTCTCTGTGTGGGCCCATGTAGGCACATGTGGGCAGGGGCCATCATCCACAACATCTCACCTGTGCAGGCTCTTTGCTGGGGTGTGGCTGTCCCAGCACAGATGAACTCTTCCAGGTAAAGGGCACCCACACACTGAACAGCCCCCCAAGCCTTTCTCTGCAACAAAAGGGATGGCTGATAAGCAGGAGGAGGAGACTCCTGCTTCCCTGCCGTGGCACCACGGCATGGACAAACTCATGACTCCAGAATGGGATTGGTACAGCTCACGCTCTCCTCTGGGCCACTGAGCCTCTACTCATGATGAAGCGGCCATCTGACCCCTGATCATCCTGTGCCCCTCGAGCCACCCCATGAGGAAGCTGGCCCTCAGTGCCACTGCCCTACTCCAGCCTGGTGTTGGCCAGAGGCAAACACATCCTGGCTGGAGCTACAGCAGAGAGGGAGGAAGCAGAGGAAGATGAAGGCCCCCATCCCATCCTGTCCTGCTCAAGGCTTTGGCCGCAGGGACAGCTTGTGCTGAAGGCAGCAGCAGTTGGGATCCATGGCCCCTTCCAGGGTAAAGGAGCATCCTTGGCTGCAAAATCTGGGGTCTCTCCAGCAGTGCTTTGCCTCCCAGAAAGGCGAGTAGCTTCGCAGTGCTGGCAAAACAGCACCCGTGAGGAGCCCACCCCCGGAGCCGGCGGCCGGACAGGGCCCCACCGGGTCCGAATCCCCGTGCACGGCGCAGCCCCCGCCGCCGGGCGGGCAGGGGCCGGGGGTGCCGCTGCTGGCGGAGTCACCGGTAACGGGGCGCAGGGCAGAGCCAGCCCCGAGAAACTCCCTGCAGGGACTCTCCCGAGCCTCACACCGGCACCGGGGAGCCCCGGAGGGCGACAGGGGACCGCGACACGCGGGGACCGGGCAGCGACGTACGGCGGCCGGGCGGAGCCGGGAGCGCCGGATCCCGCGGCGGAGCCCTGGACCGGAATCCTGGTGCCGCCGGTGCTCGCTGGCACGCCGATCCCGGCGGCTCCTCCGACTCCGGCTCCCCGGCCCTCGTCGGGGCTCGGCGTCCCCTCGGAGCGGCACCGGGCCGGCGCTCGGCACCACGACGGGAGTCGCCCCGGGGGTCCCGTCTCGTTCCCCNGCCCCTGCCCGCGAGGGCGCTGCCCCGCCCCGGTCAGCCCCGGTGCCCGTCAGAGCGGCCGGGGAGGAGGAACGGGCAGAGAGAATTTACCGGGAAAATTATTTACACGCACAACCCCCTTCCTGCCGCCACCCC
>VXAD01010498.1:229507-245074 GCA_013399195.1 Dicrurus megarhynchus
AAAAAAAAAAATGGGGTGATGGCCCCGCGAGCTCCGAGGGATATGGAATGGTGCGGGGATAGACGGACAGCCAGCCAGATTGCTGGCCCTGGCACTCTCCTCAAAGCATGCGCCTGGTCAGGGCTAATTTACCCAAAAACTAATTTTCCCCGCCAAAAAATGTGTGATGGCCCCGCAAGCACGGATGGGTGCTGAATGGTGTGGGGACGGACAGACAGACAGATGAACCCACTCCTGCAGCCCTCTTCTCAAAACGTGAGCCTGTCTTTGGTGTCAACCCACCAAAACTCAGCTTTCCTGGAACTGAAATAGCATCACCAGCCTGGATCGGGCTCTGCAGGAGACTCTCCCTGACACAGGGAATTCCAACACCCCGGACCACAACACCAGCCTGGGCCAGTTCTTTCCTCAAGGCAGCTCCAGGCTTGTCCAGAAAACCCCTCCCGGTGCCCCAGGACACAGCTTGCATGGCTCCTCCCACAACAGGCAGCAACAGGCTTTAAAACACCAACAAACAGCAAGAGCAAAGGTTGAATTTTCACAATTGCTGCCAGGAATTGAACCTGCAGGCTCAGAGCAGCTGAGATGGGAGGCTGAAGTTACATGCACTCATTTACTTTGCTTTGCTCAAACCTCTTTGCACATCAATTAAAGCCTTTGGTTTCTGAAGACAGCTCATCGCTTACTTCTGGACCTTCCACCCCACTGCTCAGTGGGAAGCATGGAATGATTTCCAAGACCAAGCTGAGTTACAGATGAACAGCAGCTGTTCAGACAAATCACATGTGGGCAGTTTGCAAATTTCCCTGCCATTTGCTTTCCATGGGATCCCCAAAGCCTTTGTGCATCCCCTCTGCTTTCCCAGGAAACCAGCCCTTGGAAAGGGCACTGCTGTGAGTCCCAGCCAAGTGCCATGTTGGGACCCCTGGCAGTCTCCTCAGGGCACCAGACAGATGGCAAGGCAGATGCCCTGAGGTGACCCACCAGCTCCTGGGGGACCCACAAAATGAGTCACCCCAAAATGCACACAGGGATCCAGGGGAGTGTACCCCAGCCCATGACAAGAATAGGTTACATTGCTATTTGTCCAAGGAAACTGAGTTCCTTTTCCCCCTTTATAGAGTCAAAATTGCCATATGTTAAATTCCAATTAGTTAGACTTGATTACTCAAAAGAAAAAGGAAAAGCTCTACAAGATTAACCCAAACCCCAGTAATAAGATATTAAGGAAATACAAGCATCTCATTCTTCAGATCAAAGGGTTTTAATAATAATGACAAAAATCAATATGAAACTAAATTAAATCTGCTGTTTATATTCATCAGGTAATTTGATCAAGAGCCTGCCAATTCAGGTCTCTAGTGCTGTGATAAGTAAATACAAACACTACTTTCAGATCACAAAGTTTTAGTGGAATGATCAAGAGCAAATGAAATCAAAGCTATTTTTCACACCAGCCAAATTCCAATTAAATTAGGCCAGATTATTTAATAAAGAAGGCTACAAAACTCCAGCTCTTTATTGATGTAATGATACAGAAATATAAATTTGTTGCTTTCCAGATCACAGTATATAAATGCAGGGGAAGAATTAAGATTTCAGTAAAACTGGTTTAATTTAAATTCTGCTGCAAGCAAACACAGTAATTCCTCCTCCTCATCATCATCATCATCTTGACTTCTTATTGAGTGTCCAGCAGCAGCCTTCAGCCTTGCTCTCTTCCCTGGCTGTGACTCCTCAAGGAGCCCAGTACTTTACTGGATGGGGGGACCCAAGTTTCCAGTATCCATAACAAGCCAAGTTTAGAAAGGAAAGGAACTGCCCAAGAAAATCTTAGCAACGTTTCCTGATGTATCCTTAGTGATAAAATCCTGCTCCCATGTAAGAAATCTGTCACATGCCTGGAACCCTTCTCTATTTTCCAGGAGAGCAACCACTTGTTTTTTTTTTCAGGAAGAAAACTCATTTGTTGGGGCTTGGGGTACAAGACAAGAGATAGGGGCAAATGGTTATGCAAAGGCAGATGGACATGTCAGAAGACTTCAAATGCTCAGTGCAATCAACTTATCTGCAGCTGCTAATAGGCAGAAGGGTACAAATTATTTTATTAAAGCTGGGAAAAGCAGAACTCCTGATATTTTATTCCTGGGGAAGATTTATCACACCCTGTTTTCAGTGGACCACTGAATTAAGATTCAAGTTTATTTATCCCCTTCCTCTGAGGAGGCCCCAGTGCCTCCAGGCTGTCTCAGCACTGAGTACCCACCTCTGAGGATTTTGTTCCCTTTTCAGAAGATTTTGCTGACAACAGGGAATTTCAGTGCAGATTCCCAGCCTGTCAAAACGGCAGTCCAGGGAGAGGATCTCTGGGAAGCCTGGGCACTGCTGCAAAAGCAGGGAGAAGTCCTGCTCCCTGCATCCTCTAGAATGTGGGTCTGAGCTTCCAAACTGAAAAGTTACCCAAAGGCTCCATAAATTCCAGCGAGTGTTATTGTCATACATTTATTATTCTTCTTCTGTATTTCTACTGTCAGGCAATATCAAATGAGACCAGGAGGCTCCTGAAGACTTTGAGAGCAGAACTGAGAATGAAGATCCCTTGGGAAATATGAAAATGGTATGGAAGATTTTGAAGCAGCAGAGGGGGAAAAGCCAAGTGACCCAAGGAAGTTAATGTGCCCCCTCCCCCCCTCCCCTTTGCAGCAGGGAGAGGAAAGGGTAAAACCCTCTGGGAGTCTGCACCAAATCCAGGTCATCTGCTCTGCAAAACACTGATGTACTCACCTGCAGAGAGGTCACACACATACACAGAGCAGCAATGCTCCAAAGGCTCCTCTGCTCTCCAGCAGGAACAGACAGGGAATAAAGATGTGTGGTTGCAATCAAATTATCCCTTCAAAGAAATAACAATAAATTCTGAACTTCCCAATTACAGGGAACATGCAAACCTTGGAAACCATTAAGAACTACTTCTTCTGTTGATGAATTATCCAGAGTGCACAGAGCTATTTTCTGAGCTTCACAGTATTATGCTAATTATAAATTAATATATTACTCATTACACAGTAAGGTTGTACAGTCAACTAATGCACTGCTGCAAAGAGCCTGTTTTAAAACATCCTCTGGTACTTTTATGATCTAGATGTTTAATTTACTTCTGTTCTGGCTTAAAAGCCACCAACATGTCATTCTTTCACAAAGAAATATCCCTGCCTCCATCCTACCTCCTCTGGAGCTCAGCAACCTAGATGAAGGATGAAACTTGGAAAGGCTTTTTCAATCCTGAGCCGTTGCATGAAAAATTAACTAAAATAGCATAATTTAAGACTAATTCCTGTGTTACTAATTTTTAAATCACCGTTTATCAGGGCAGGAGGCTGGAGTGCTTCACCTGAAGCTGTGCCCATGGAAGGTGAGTACCTGACACCCCCACGCTCAGGGAGGGACACTTTGGGTGAGATGGGGAGACAGGGAAAGCATGAGTATCCCAGGCAGGCCTCCCAGAGGGATGGGAAGAGCGAAGGGCAGAGTTGCTGGCATCCGAAGTGGCCGTTTACCGGCACTGGCCTCCCCTGCACTCTGACTCACTCTACAACATCTGCATCCCCAGGCCTTGTGCCAGAAGGAGAACATCAGCCTCGCAGATAAGGAGAAAACTTCACATGGGTCTGGCTGGCAGGATGAATAGGGGGAAATGGAGCCCTCTTTCTTGGGTAACAGTCTTTAGCATCACATTGTTTCAGGGAATGTTCCTGCAGACTGTTTATTTGTCAGACCATTCTTTCTGTGCCGTGCTCAACATAATGGAAATAACAAATATTCAGCAGGGTCACAGAAGTCAGTCTGGAAACTGCCAATTCCTTCTTTCCAAGGAAAGCATCCTGGTGACTCAGCAGTACAGGGCAGATTGGCAGTCCCACAGCAGGGAGACAAATTCTCTGGAGAATCCAGTGATTTTCAGCCTTAATAACACGATGATATTGCACTCAGAATATCTAAGAGCATCCCATGCATGACCAGCAGCTGGACAGAGATGCTGGGAGGGGGAAGGCATCAGGAGCTGAGGAGAGGATCCGTGAATGCCGGAGAGGAACTAGAGAGGTGCTGGCCTCAGGGTGGAAGGGTTGCTTTGGAAGGGACCTTAAAGATCACCTGTTTCCAAGCCCCCAGGAAGGGACCTTAAAGATAACCTAGTTCCAACTCCCCACCATGGGCAGGGATGCTGCCCACTAGATCAGGTCCTGAAGGGTACTGAAAGAGTTTAAAAGTGTACCAAAGACCTTAAATCTTGGGATCAGAAGGTGGGAATACAGGTACCACTGAGTGACTTCAGTACTGTGATCCTAATAATCTGGTACAGTTTGAAGATCTCTGGCTGAAGATGGCTAAAGCCTGGAGGGCTTCCCAGTGCTGCTTCTGCTTGAAACTTACAATGCAAAAGCCCCGTGTTGACAGGAATAAGTGGTTCCTCTGTGAAACTAAGGCACTGGGGCACACAAATTTTAAGAAACAGCCTCAAATTTCCTTTACAGTAGGCAAGTACTGTGTTTTTTCATCAGGTTTTTTTGCTGTCACAGGAGCCCAGAGGCAGGGAGGTGCTGAGGTCAGACTGTGCAAGCGATAGTGTTTACGCTGGCGACTATTCCCCTCCCAGCCCGGGAGGATGTGTCCTGGATCAGCTAAATCCGCATCCTGCTCACGCTGGAGCGCAGCATCCTGGGTGAAAGGGAGGGAGAGGTTCAGCTTTCAGCCCTCTCACGGTACGTCCCTGCTCCTCCGCAGGCTGCTGGTTATTAATAGCCCGGCATGGCCGGGCGTGGGCCGAGGAGCGCGGGGGGGAGGGGGGGTGTGACAAAGCGCCTGCCGCTGGACGGGGAGGTTGTCCCGGAGTAGGTGGCTCTGCTGGAGCCTTGGGACGATCCAGTTAGGAAACTCACCTGTCGGCAAAACGCGTGGACAGGGCGAGCCCGTCCGCCCGCAGCCCCACCTCCAGTCGGGAAAAGACTTTCCCCAGAGCATTTTCTGCGCCGGGATGGCTCGTGTCCCCGGGGCTCCTGGCGGGGTGCCGGGGCCCTCCCCGGGAGGGCTCAACCTCCACCTCCACCCGTCTGCGGGATAACGGCGGGGGGGTCATTACCCGAGAGGGCTCGTTCTCCGNGCCTTCCTCCAGCTGACTCCCGAGGAGCTGCGCCGCGCCGACGACCACACGGGGCGGGCGGTGCAGAGCCCCCGCGACGGCCGCCGCCGCCTGCCCTGGAGCACGGGATACGCAGAGTGAGCGGGGCCGGGAGCGGGGCGGCGGTGGCAGCCTGGGGAGGGCTGGATGGCACCGCTCGGCACTGAAGCGGGGACCTTGGGGACGAAAGTGGGTCGCGGCGGGCGGTGAGCTGCGTCTGTCCCTTTTCCAGCAGCAGCAGCAGCGAAGAGCGAGAAGCGGGCGCTGTGGATGCCTGTGATGGGAGAGCATCAGCGAGGGGCTGTGCTCTCACCGATCCCCGAGGGGTTTAGGCTCTTCTGTCCGTTTTTTTCTGTGCTCTTTCCGCACAACACCCGCTGTCACCGATGGGGTACCGAGGGCGAAGGAGCTGCGGCGGCTCTGGCAGGACTCGGGGCTTTCTTGGGAGTGGGACTGCTTGAGAGTTCCCCTTCAAGGACCTGATTGTCTTCTTCTTTCACGAGCTGCGCGTTTCACCCTTAACTGAAAGCGGGCGGGAAGGTCAAACTTTGAAGGCTTTTGCTGCTCAGTGCTGTCAGCCCAATCCCGCATCCCTTTCTCGAGCTGATCTTCCCGAAATTCTAGAGAGCTTTATGAGACGTTGGTTTGCCCCTGGAGACAGTGGGGTAGGAGAACCCAGAGTGAAAAAAAATCCCCTTTTTGGTATACCAAGAGTTCTTTCTGCAAAACACTCGGAAAGTCTGTGCCCAAAGAAAAATCACCCTGTTGTGTTTACAGCTTCTTCCTGTGAGCAGCTTCTGCAATTTAGACCTGAAATCTGCTGTGTCAGCATAGGCTGGGAAAAGTCAGTGTGAATCTTTTTGCAAAAGTTCTGCTGGTTTCATCATCATCACCTTCTCCCCTCCTTCCCTGAGCCCCCTGCTCCCCCCAAGAGGTGATGGGACACGGGTGAGGCTGGGATTCTGTCTGTGTGTCCCGGGGGTGTATATTTGAGGCTGGTGCAGGTTTTTGGGCAGTATTCTGCTTGGGGCAGTGGTGGGGACCTTCAGCAAACCCAGTTTATTTCTGGTCACCTCCCTTGGTAGGTGTGTGGACAACTGCTCCCCCCTGGACCCACCTGTGGGTGGGACCCAATGCTGCTCCTGGCCCCCGATCAACCCACACAACTGGTCTGGGACACCTGGGACAGGACAGGAGCACCTGTGCAGGGCATCCCTGGGGACATGGGGGCATGAGTGGAGGGTTGGGGGTGGGGGGAAGAGGTGCTGCGGGGTGGCATTTGCTAGAACATGAAGTGAAAGAAAGGGCCTTTACACCTTTTTTCTTCCTGGCAGGGTGATAAATGCAGGGAAGAGTCAGCACAATGAGGACCAGGCATGCTGTGAGGTGGTGTTTGTGGAGCGGAGGCCCAGCCCAAGGGGCTGTCTATCGTCCAGGGAAGGCAGCGGGGAGCTGGATGGGGTGAGAGCCGTGGCGTTCACAAGCAGGGACATGACAGGGAAGATGCCCAGCAGCAGGGCATGAGATGGGGCACGTGGTGATGTGTGCACACAGGGGATTCCCTTGGTTCGTGGCCCTTCTCTCTGCCTGCTCCTGCCATCCTCCATCCCCATGGGACTACACCAGGGCTGGCTGGCCCAGGGAGACCACTGGCCCATGTGCCCTGGTGGGCCGCAGAGGTGGCTGCTGTGCTGGCACCGTGGTGCTTCCCCTTCAGAGGCTGCCGGAGGCACGAGGTGTCTGACGCAGGGCTGGGCTCCAGCCAGGGATCAGCTGTGTCCAGACACCCTTGGTCAGCTGCCCACATTGCTCCTGCCTGCACTGGGACCTGTGAGACTCGTGTCACTGTCCTCAGCTGGTGGCCCCAGCTGCTCTGAAATCCCCATCCCATCTGCTTCCTTGCAGGCTCATTTAACCTTCCCTCTTCTCCCTGCAGGGCAGGAAAGGTTTTTATTTCCACTACTGGGCCTTGTTTGATGGCCATGCAGGCAGTGGTGCTGCTGTCATGGCATCCAAGAGGCTCCACCTGCACATCTGTGAACAGCTCCAGGACCTCGTGGAGATCCTGCAGGACCCCTCCCCGCCTCCCATCTGCCTCCCGCATGACGCAAAGACCGATTCTGCAGATCCAAACCAGATGTCCCATGCAGAGGACCATGGGGAGGTCCTGAATGATGCTGCGCCACGGTTTCACCTGGAGAAAGCAGTGTCCCATGAGAGCCTGGTGATCGGCGCCATTGAGAACGCCTTTAAGCACATGGTGAGGATCATCTGCCTGTGGGATCATCTAGGGCATCCCCTGGGAGCACCTCTTTGCTGTCTGTGTCTGCATCAGCTTGTCCCCACTGGCAAAAGGCAGCTCTGCAGCAAGAAGGGGACTGCAGGGAGGGCTCCAAGCACGATGGTCTCAGAGAGGGCTCTCTGCCTCGCATTTTCAGCTTTCAGAACGCAGAGGCTTCGGGCTCCAGGCCCGTGTGGGTGCAGAGGGCTTCGTTACACTTTGTTCCAGGATGCCCACCTACTCCCCTCCTGTCTTGCTCTTTCCTGCCTGTCCCACTGCCCCAGCGAAGCCACATCCCTGGCTGCCCCACAAAACCCCTGGCCCCCCAAGCCCTACAGCCACTCTGTAGCTGTGTGGGGAAAGGTACCCTGGCTGGTCACTCCTTCCCACCTGGAGCTGAAGTGCTGCTGGAGCAGCCAGGTGCTCTTTGGAGCTGCCCACCTACCCTACCTGCAGCCTCTCTCTGTCTCCCCAGGACGACCAGATTGAGCGGGAGCGGGCATCTCAGCACCTGGCCGGGGGCTGCTGCGCCCTGGCTGCCATCTACCTCATGGGCAAGTTCTACGTGGCCAACGCTGGTGACAGCAGGTACAGCCCCACAGGGCAGCCCTCACCTCTTGCTCTTTGGCTGGGGACACCCCTCTAGAGTGGGGTGGTGCTGGAGGCATGGCTGGTGAGGAACACCCGGCTCCATCCCTGTCTAGGCAGAACTGGGCAGAGTCATCCCCTGCTGGCTCCATGCCCCAGGGACAGTGTACCCTGCTGTGATCTCTATGTTTGCCCTGTGCACAGATAGGGCTGTAGAATTGCCTCCCAAAATCTGGGACGTGCTCCCTTCCTTCCTAACAACATCGTCTCTGCTACCCAGATGGTTCTGGATCACACCCTGGCCCCTGCTGCTGGTACTGGCCTGGGCTGCAGGTTGGGGAGTGAAAATTGCGCTCAACAAAGCTTTCAAAAATGTGCAAGAAGTCATTTTAGGGTACACTTCATACCAGCGACCTGTTTCAGGAGAAGGACACAAATCTATGTGCAGTGGGAGCTTGGAGCCCAAGAATTTTAATTGCCATATGTATTTCCAGGGGTGGGCTACTGTAACTGCACCTGTGTGTGCCCACACCCCCAAGCAATGGCAGAAGGGCAGGTCCACCTTACATTAAAGGTGACACTGCTGGTTTAGGCTGCCCTGTATTTATCATTGGATCAAAGAATGGTTTGGGTAGGAAAGGACCTTAAAGCTCATCTCGTTCCACCCCCTGACATTTGCAGGGACACCTTCCGCTAGACCAGGTTGTTCCAAGCCCTGTCCGACCTGGCCTTGGACATTTCCAAGAATGGGGCAGCTACAGTTGCTCTGGGTATTTACTGCAGGTTACCTTGTCCTCAGTAATGTCAGACCAGCAAATACAGGCTCTGGTCAATTTTCTGAGGCTGGATGTGCTTCCAGCTCTGGGACAGAGAAGAAGGAGATCCCTCATGCCTCTGCTTTTGGGTGCAGGTCCCCCTCATGGCAGCAGCAGCCAGGCACCGGCCTTGCATGATGTCAGCGTGCACAGGATCCTGAGGTTGTCACTGTGCCTCTGGGCACAGTCTGCGTTGCCTCCTTGGGCATCAGACACTGCCAGAGCTGAACTCAGCCTGGCCTTACATCATTGGAGGAGATTCACAGCCACCAGCCTTGAAGATCCTTGGGCCTACCATGGCATCCAGAAACATCTCATAATCAGACCTTTATGCTTTTTTGAGACATTAAACTGTAAGAGCAGCCCCAGCAAGTGACAGTGCTGGTGTGGGATGGGCACGTGCACCCGTGTCCTGCTGCAGGTGATTTCTGCCCCTGCTGTGTGCAGCTCCCCTCTAAAGGAGGGTGCCTCACCTTTGTGCTGCTCCCTTTCTAACCATATCCTGTCCTTTGATTTGGTCTGCTTCATCCCCCTCTGCCCCATGCTTCTCTCCAATTTTCCCTTCCTTCTTGCCCCTCTCCTGCACAGGAGGGAGGGATGCCGTGCCCTGCCCAGGGTGGGCAGGGAAGCCAGGAAGCAGCCCCCACCTCAGGCTGGGAAAAGAGCAGGCAGCAGAGGGGAAGGGGTTGCACCACTCCTGGGAATCAGCCCTGGAGAGCCAGGCTCAGCTCCTCTGCCAAGTCGCCTCTCCTTCTCTCTAATCTCATCCTTCCATGTTTCATTGCAGGGCCATTATCATCCGTAACGGGGAAATCATTCCAATGTCCAGGGAGTTTACTCCAGAGACAGAGAGGCAGAGGCTGCAGTTTTTAGTAAGAAAGACCTTTCTTTTAACCCCATTCCTGCTGAAACACCTCCTGGCCTCTTCCCAGTCCCCTGTGCTGCCTGCTGGGTTGCTGCCATGGTGGGGTTCTGGAGTCAAGGGCAGCCCCATGGCTGGGACCTGCTGTTGGCACTTCTCCATCCCAGACTGCTCCCTGGGATGGAAAGAGGCACTGGGATGCAGGGAGCTGGCATGGGGGCATCCTGTGGCTGGCAGAGCCCTGGTTTACTGTGGGCTCAGTGTGAGGGTCTGTGACTGCGAGCCTGGCACAGCTGGGACATGGAGAGCCCAGGCTTTTGGCATGGGACTGGATTGGTTTGTTTGCATGGAGCCAGTTTGGTCCATCTTGTCCTGCTGCTGTCCAGGGAACAGGCAACATCCCCTGCCTGGGCTGCTGTAACCTGGAGGAGCATGGCTTGCTCCATCCACCGTGCTCCCTTTCACTGTCAGAGGAGCTGCAGTGCTCCTGCTGAGTCCTAGTTTCTTCCCTGGCTGCTCCCTGGAGAGTCGGAGCTGACGTGTGCCAAAGGGTTTCTGTCTTTCTCCCTGAAAGCTCCCTGTCCCTCTCCTGGATGAACCCCCTGGTGCCACCCAGGGAGACTCTTTAAGGTTATAAAGACCTCTCTGAGGGCAGCACAGGGGAGGAGGAGTTTGTGTTGGAGAAGGTCTTGCTGGATGAAATTTCCTGGCTTGCAACGTACTTGGAAAAACACTGAGGTGTTTTTTCTTTAATCTATTTTTGAATGACTGAGAGGAGGAAACTGCTGTGATCAGGATCCTCTGCAGCTGGCTGCGAGGGGCAGGGCACGGGCTGAGGACAGGCACACGCTGCTCTGCCACATGACGCCGAGGCTGTGGTCAGGGGTCCCCTGGAGTGGGCTGGGGGTCTCCATGACTCGGCACCAACTCACTGACACCCCATCTTCCCGAGGGATCTCCTCTTCTCTTTCTGCATTTTCTTTCCCCTTTGGCATTTTCCAACACTCCCTGTTCCTGGTCCCCTCCACACTGTGCTCCATGAGGACTTGGGGCTGCCCTGGGTAGGGCTCTGTGCTGCTGCTCGTCCCTTGTCATGGTCACAGCTGGGACACTGTTTCAGGAAAGACCCATCGCTCCTTTCCTTGGGTGAGTGCCATGCCCTGTGCTGAGCCTGGGATCCTGGGAGGTTTGCAGCTATGACTCCTGGGTAAATTCCAGCTTCTCCTGGAATTAGCTGGGGTTTGATTGTTTGATCCCTTTTGGAGATCTTTATTTCCCAAAACTCTTTATGCAAAAGTTTCACCTTCTTGCTGAGTGCTGGCATGGCTGTCCTCAGCTCTAGTTGTCCCCCCTGGCTTAGTACAAGTGGGTGGTTTGAAGCTGCTTTACCAGCACCTATTCAAGTTGCTTCAGAGCAGCCGATGTTATCCCACCATGGAATGTTGTAGCCGAGGTCCCGGTGGGTGGTGGATCCCGATCTGGGCAGGGCTGGATCTGCACATCTCGCTGTCCCAGCCCTGTGGCTGAGCTGACACTTCTTCCTGCAGGCATTGCTAAGGCCCGAGCTGCTGGGGAAGGAGTTCACCCACCTGGAGTTCCCCCGCAGGATCCAGCCCAAGGAGCTGGGGAAGAAGATGCTCTACAGGGACCAGAACATGAATGGCTGGTAACCCCCAACCCGCCAGTGGCACTGGGGTCCTGCTGTGGTGGCTGCTCATCTCCGGCTTCCCATCCCACGGGGCAGGGGGCTCTGGTACACTGGGTAACCAGATCCCAAGTGGTCAGCAGAGGTGCTGGAAACCTTCACCTGCTGACACCTTTTCTCTGGCTTCTTTTAACCAGGGCTTACAAAAAGATAGAAGAGGATGATCTGAAGTTTCCACTTATCTTTGGGGAAGGCAAAAAGGTGAAGTGCTGTGGCAGAAGCTTGGCACGGGTTGTTTCCTGCCTCCTCTCACTGTTTTGGGGGATTTCAGCCCATTTTTGGTAGTGCTGTCATCACTCCAAGGCCACCAATTCTCAGCTGGGAATGGAGTTGTAGATAAAGATGCTTAAAGTTCTCTTTTGATTCCACCATTGTCCAGGCTCGGATGATGGCCACAATTGGGGTCACGAGAGGCCTGGGAGACCATGACCTCAAGGTGTTCAGCTCCAACATCCACATCAAGCCTTTCCTGTCCTGCTTCCCAGAGGTAAGCCTGGCTGCCAGCTGCTTTGCACCCAGGGGTTTCTGCAATGGCCAGAGCCCCTTGGCAGGACCAGATCCATGATATGCCCAGTGCAGCAGGAGCCTCCTCTGCCTCTCTGCCTCTCACCCTTGCATCTTGCCCTGTTGCCTGCCAGGTCAGGGTTTATGACCTCACGCAGTATGAGCACTGCCCTGATGATGTGCTGGTGTTGGGCACCGACGGGCTCTGGGATGTCACCAATGACAAGGAGGTGGCTGGTGTGGTGATGGAGGTGCTGACGAGCTATGAGCCCAACGACCCATGCAGGTGAGCTGCAAGTGGGCAGGGGAGGGGGCATGTTCTGCACTCCACCACCTCTCCTTGGCCTGGCTCCTTGGGGCAGTGTTGTGGCCATGCATCCCTCTGGGCTCCACAGCATGCACTGCTCCCCTGGACGTCCGTATCTGAGCCTGGATCTCTCCAAGGGACCCTTTCCTGCACCTCTAGCTGCTCTAGCTTCTCCCTCCTTGCCAGGATGCTGCATCAGGGGGTCTGGGGTCACTGCTGAGCTGTGCTCTGCTGTGCCCCCAGGTACACCATGGTGGCCCAGGAGCTGGTGGTGCGGTCCCGGGGGGTGCTGAAGGAGCGGGGCTGGCGGCTGGCCAATGACAAGCTGGGCTCTGGTGATGACATCTCTGTTTTTGTGATCCCCCTGGGTGGCCCTGGCAACTACACGTGATGCGGAATGAGCCTGGGACAGCGGGGCTCGCCTTGCCTGGATGGAGACGAGTGGGACACTGACGCTGCCTCAGGGCCACCTCTCCTTTAAGCACTTGTTTTCTGAACTGCAAGAAGAGTAAGAAACCTGGAGCCTTAGTCTGTGCTCCTGTCCAGAGCATCCCCCTCCACCTGCTTGCATCCCAGTCCCAGGTGGAGGCAGAGAGGCCTTGGACAGAGAATGAAGAGTGGAGTTGAGGGATGTTTTTGTGCTGCTACTTTCTAAATGCTGTGAAAAGCCTGAAGGCTCCTTGGCTCCTCAGCATGTCCTTTGCCCCTTGCCATGGCTGTGCTGACTCCAGCCCTGTGCGACAGCCATGGGGCTCCTGGGGCGCTCATACCTGGTGCAGTCACCCCCTATCTCCTGCCCTGTGATGCTTTTGCCAGTGACACAAGCTGCTGTTGGAGCTGGGAGCTGGGGCTCAGATGGGATGTGACTGGGAATAAAGCCCCATGGGCAGCTGGGCAATGCTCAGCCTGGCACAAGTCCAGTTGTGGCCCCACAATGGCCATCCCAGCCTTGTGCTCACACCTTCATTCTGTCACGTACATTGTCTCAGTCTCCAGTGTAGGAGACTGGAGCAGTGACCAAGTTCTGCCATGCACCCAGAGCCCTGAGGAGGGATAAGCCATTGCACCGGCACTGGCTGTGGCACAGGTTCTACCCCCATCCCCTTACGCCTTGGATCACTGCAGTGCTTCTGGAGCCAATTATTTATTAACTGGAGAGCTGAGCTGGAAAATGTCTAAATCCTTTCTTGTCGTGGGGAGTCTATGAATGTATGTCTATATTTTGGAGTGGTTCTGAGTTAGCAGCCTCACACAGAGCAGGCCTATTCAGGCGAGCTTAGCAGCTTAACTGCACTGGATCTGCTTAGCCCAGGGCTGTAAAAAACAGCTTGGCGTGACCAGGGCAGGGGAAGACAGCTCCCGCATTTTCTTTAATGATCTCAAAACTGGTGCATAGGGCAGCTGGAGTGGTCGATCTCTGCACAGGATTTTTGCATCACACACACCTCTGACCTGGAGCATTCATTTCCCAGACCTCTGCAGAGTGTTGCATCCTCCTAAACTGTGAGGGATTGTCCCATCCTGGCATTGTGGGGATGGGGAGAGCTGGGCCATAGTCCCTTGTTTGGGAAAGGCTCCATGGCATCAGTAGTTTGTGTCCTGTCGCTGGCTGCAGCCAGCTCTTGTCAAGTGTCACCTCTGGTGAATGTTGTTTGTCTCCTGTAACCAGTGAGATGTAAATAAACTGGGTGCACATAATGGAAAGTGAAAGTTGTGCAGAGAGATTTGAACCTGTTGGCATCCATGCTGAAGGGAGCAGGGAGTGGTGCTGGGGCCGGGAGCCTGTCTTTGTGTAGCACTGTGTGTTTAAATAAAGAATTTGCCACTCGCAGTCCTACTTCAAAGTCTTTCTTTGCAGAGCTCCTGCAAAGAAGACTTACCGAAAAGCCAATTAGCTCTGACTAATTTATGTAGGCAGGCAAACAGGCCTGCACAGAGCTATGTGAGCTGCTGTCCCTCTGCCCTTGGCAATGGTCAGAGCCCATGGAGTATCCATCCAGTGCCCATGGGCAGTGGGAACCCCTGCTGTGCTGCCGGTCTCAGCATGGTGCTGCCTGGGGGTCTTGGATCCCTGGGTCTGGCCGGGAGGCAGCAGCAATGGCCAGTCTGGTGGGAACAGGAACATCACACGCGGAATGGAAGGGAGAAAAGGCTAATGATTTTCCTGTCTGTGGGGGAGGGAGTGGGGCAGGCTGTGGCTCCCAGGATGTGCCTATCCCTCTCTGGGAGTTCAGGCACTCAAGCAGCAGCTACCTCTGCCTCGAGGGTCGGCTGCCTGCTGGAAGCATCCCTGCGGTCCCACGTCCCTCTGACGGCCATCTGGTACCCCGATACTTTCTCCACACAGCCCTGTTTGCACAGCCCTGTTCCCCTGGCACATTCCTTTTCGTTCTGGTGGCTGAGAACCGGCTCTGCTTTTCCAGGTCACTGCTTGGCTGCTGGATAAGGCAAGGAGGCAGAGGCTGCATTTAAAGCTTCCTCTGTGGTTCCCTTTTTTACTAAGGAAACATTTCCTTTGGAACCAACTCCTGGCCTGGGGCTTGGTAAATTAAGAAAAATTGTCTGCAAGCCCTTAAAATAGCAGCGGTTTATGAGCCTGGGTCTGGGCCAGGCTCCTGGGACTGCCTCTCCCTGGCTGAGGGACAGGAACTCTGCCCTGCAGCTGGATGTCAAGGGGGGAGCAGCCACCTGGTCCTAATCCCATGGTGGGCACGGGGAGCCGGAGCCCCCACCAGTGGCACTAGGGTCACCTTAATGCAGGGCACAACACGTCACAGACCCCTCTACCAGGGCCCCTGTGGAGGGGACCGAGACCCTGGGGACAAGGCATGTCCCTCAGCCACCTCCGTGTCTGTCACAGTGGGAAGTGCTCTTTGCTGCTGGTCTACCTGGCACAGGGGCGTTTGAGGGCAGCAGCTCAGCCCCTCCCCACTTGGCCTCGGGAACCTGAACCGGCAGAACGCCCTCGGGGCGCCCAAGGGCTCCGCGGGGAAACACCGGCGGGTCCCGGGGGTCCCGGAGCCGGGCGGGGACAGCGCTGGAAGGGGCACGCCACGGCCTCGCTCGGCTCGGCACGGCCCCGCTCGGCTCGGCACAGCCGGGCTCGGCACGGCCCATCACGGCTCGGCACAGCCCCGCTCGGCTCGGCACGGCCCATCACGGCTCGGCACGGCCCCGCTCGGCTCGGCACAGCCGGGCTCGGCACGGCCCATCACGGTTCGGCACAGCCCCGCTCGGCTCGGCACGGCCGGGCTCGGCACGGCCCATCACGGTTCGGCACGGCCCCGCTCGGCTCGGCACGGCCCCGCTCGGCTCGGCTCGGCACGGCC
>VXAD01010498.1:245192-319714 GCA_013399195.1 Dicrurus megarhynchus
TGGGATCCGGACACTGCTGGGGGAATGGGACTTAGGATGGGTGGCCCAGCCGAGCTGGGTGGAGTGCAGCGGGACAGGGTGGGGTGGGTGTGCCTGGGAGGCGGTGGGAGTCCCTGAGTGTGGTGAGGGATGGGTCAGCTGCACCTCAGTTACTGCAGGTTGTCATCCCTTGAGGGTGGCCTTGGGCTATGGGTCCTAACTTGCGGTTGTCTCCCAGGCAGTGTCTGACCCGGGATGAGAGCCTGGGAGCTGCTGCCCCATCCCACACCCCTCCCCACAGTCTGCACTCCAGCAGTGTCCCCATGCACGGCCTTGCTCATGGAGTGGCCGCTCTGTGTTTTCTTCAGAAAAAGGAAAAAAGTTCCTTTTGCTTACTGCTGAGGTCATTCTTAAACATTTATATTAGGGGGGCTTGCGGGGAGGGGAAATAATTGTGTAATGTCTTAGGAGCAGGGGAGCATTCCAAAAGCATGACTGCGTGGCCTTTTCCAGCACTAGCAGTCTGGCAGCCAAGTCTCCCAGTGGCCGCCAACCCCCCTAAACCCAGCCCCAGCCTCTCAACACCACCCTGAGAACGGGGGTGTGATCACCGGGTTGCATCTGCATGGGGTGGGCTGGGAGCAGGGCCTGGCTGAGCCCCCCAGGCTAACATCCCTGGGAAAGTGTTCCAGTCAGGAAACTGGAGACTGGAGGTAGCGGTTTGGCTGGCTGTGTGTCATGGAGACCAGTTGCATTTTGTTTCTATTTTGCCAACTGCTTTTGGTGTCCAAACAGTTTCGGTTTAAGTCCAGCTCCTCCTCCTCAGGTCAGGTAGGGACTGCAGGAGATTTTGTGGACTTCCACTTGAATCCATGTTCCTGACAGCTACAGCTTCTCCAGGGAAACATATGAGTGGAAAATAAGCCAAGTCACTGTCTTCCAACAGGTTATCGGGAGCGTTTAACCAGGCTCACCTCCCAACTTGCCGTTTGCACTGGAGAGGCGTATTGACATGAAAAGTAAGGAATTGTATTAGCAAATATTGATCGGCGCTGGGGCAGTCAGGCGTTGCACAAGTACAGGCATCTGCTGAGATTGTGGCATGTTATTTGGAGCTTTCAGCAAGACACTTGCGCTACCGTGAGGCTGGGAAGGCTGTCACTACTGCAGGAGGTAAAATAAGAACATGGCATGATGTCCTTTGGAAAAGGAGGTAAGGGCAGGCAGCTTTTCCCACAAAGCTCAAACACTTGTGGTTTGAGCTTTGTTTAGGCTTTCAAATTCTTCTGTTCCAAGTTCCTTTCTCTGTTTTGCTTGTGGATGTTTTTTGTGGGATTTAGCAATGAAAATGAGCCAGCCTGGACACTCTGCTCTGGGTCTGGGTCTGGACAGTTGCCCTTTGCTGCTGGAGTGTGTGTTGAGCCCAGCCTGCCTGGCTGTGCCCAAAGAATATCTCCAAAAAAATGGGTGAGGTCTAAACTTGAGCACTGGGTTGAGCTCTTGTTTGGATGATCACTTGTTGTTTGGATGTGGCGGGTCTGGAGGTCTGAGGAAGGTTTCAGGCTGCTCTGTCAGTGGAAGATACAGACATTTTCCTTGGCGCCGGTTAGTTTCGGCAGCGGAGGCAGGCGGGATGGCAGGCAAGGCAGGAGGCTTGGAGCAGTGGGCGCTGGTGGTGCTGGTGTGGGTCAGCCCTGGGTGGCAGTGATGGCTGTTGGCCTGGGTGAGGGCTGGGGACTGGTCTGTGCTGCACAAACTGTGCAGCTCGGCCAGCCCAGGGGCTGGATGAGCATGAAATTACAGGTGCTGCTTTGCCAAAGCCAGCGCCACTTGGATGGTCCCGAGCTGCGATCTGCCCAGGAGCCCAAGCTCTGCCCTGCCCATTGCATTTCCCCTTAGCATCGCTGTTTGCTTCCAGCCCTTTTTGAAAATTTTTTCTGCCTTTCAACCTTAATGATTCTATGGTTCTGTAGTAAGAGTCCCTCTGGTACTTGGAACAGTGGCCAAGACACTTGTCCTTACTACCTTGGCCATGGTTTAGGTGTTTCAGCAAATTAAATTCCCCGCAGTGCGCATTCCTGTGGGGTTTTAATTTGGAAGTCTACTTACGTTATCTTTGTACCAGTGAGTCCAAACTGCTCAAACCATTTCTATAGTGGAACTGCCCCAGAGCACTGGGGGTATCCCTGTGTGGGGGGTGTCCCTGCCAAGGGGTGCTCCCAGCAAAACTCCCCCCCCCCCAGCCCTGCCCAGACTTCAGAGCTGTGCCTCTGGTGGGGGCTGTGATCCCTGGTGTGACCGGTCTGACTGGGGTGGGGCCATCAGCAGCACTTGGGAATTTCTGCTTTAGAACAAAACCCCTCTGTTACCTCTAGGAACTCGAGTCTGGCCAGGGAGGTTCATTGAAAGATTTCTGTCCCTGGTTGGAGTCCTTCAAAGCGTTAACATCTTTCTCTGCTATTCCCTAGTCCCTGTAGCAGACACTGGATGATGGACACATCCTGCTGCCAGAGGAATTCCCCATATCCTGCTCAGCAGGAACATTTTGAGGCACAAAGCTGGGAGAGACCAGTAATACGAGGGCTGCCCTGGAGCCTGGCTGATTTTATGGTGATGGCTTTAGAATAGTTGCTTGGAAAGTAGAACAGAGCAATTTGGGGTCATGTTGCAGCTTTTTCGGGAGCTGAAGGAGATGCCTGCTCAGGATTCGGCTGGTGCTGGCAGTGGTGGCATGGACTAAACCCACAGCCATCCCTGTGTGGGCCCAGCATGCCCGCAGCAGCAGGTGCAGGGATGGGCACGGGAGCCCTGTGGGGTTTGGCAGTGGGAAATGCTGGCACACGGTTGCTGCTCCCTTTTGTTATCTCCATGGATGAGCAGGAGGCATCTCCAGTGGGGCCGCGTGAGTGCTGCTCACACCCGAGAGCTGCCAGTTTGGATTGCCAGCGTGGGCTGGGCAGCCTTGACTGTAATTTGGGGTGGTTGGCACTTGGCAGAGTTTAAAATCTCAATTTCCATGTCTGTTGTGGATGACTGTGTGCTTTTAATCATTTGGCCTGATGGCAGTTGTAGTAAAGCTGTCCTCAGATTATCATAGAATCCCAAAATGGTTGGGGTTGGAAGGGACCTTAAAGCTGATCTTGTTCCACCCCCTGCTCCGGGCAGGAACCTCTTCCACTGTCCCAGGGTGCTCCAAGCCATGTCCAACCTGGCCTTGGACACTTCCAGGGACGGGGCAGCCACAGCTTCTCTGGGCAGCTTGTGCCAGGGCCTCACCGTCCTCTCAGGGAACAATTTCTTCTGAAAGTGGCTCTAAGGTCTCCACAGAGCCTTCTCTTCTCCGGGCTGAACACCCCCAGCTCTCCCAGGCTGGCTCTAGAGCAGAGGGGCTCCAGCTCCATGGCCTTGCTCCAGCGGCTCTCTTCTCCCTGGGTTGGGCCCCAGGGCTGGAGGCAGCTCTGCAGGTGGGGTCTCATCTGAGCAGGGAAGAGGGGCAGAATTCCCCCCTCCCTTGCTGCTCATGCTGTGGGATCAGTCCAGCACACGGGGGCATTTTTGGGCTGCCAGTGGACACTGCTGTGTCGTGTTGAGCTTCTCATCCACCAGCACCTCCAAATCCTTCTCCTCGGGGCTGCTTTCAATTCGTTCTTCTGCATTTGTACTTGGGATTGCCCTGTTTGTCTTCATGAAATTGTCTTCATGTTTTCCACTCTTTTTATCTGCTCATAATCTGGCAACAGTGCAAAGACCTTTGCATCAGACTCCTCATCCCACAGACTGCCCTCATCCTGCTGAGCAACAGAGCATCCCCTGGCAAAGAAGCTCATCTCTGCTGGAACGGAGAGCTGCTGGCATCTGTATTGATGCTGTGCCAGCTGCTGGGTCCAGGGCATGGATGGGGGCACCCAGCCGACCCCTGAGGCTCACAGCTCTTCCAGCCTCCTTGCCCTGCTCGCCTTTGCACACCAGCTCTGGATTAGTAATGGGCTATTTCTGGATGGCTCTCCTGAGTAATGGAATTAATTGTGCTGAGATTTTGGGTGGGGACAGTGCCTCTGCCCTCTGAGTCACCACTCGGCATCACGCCGGGCTCGGGAGCTGCTGGGGCCCAGAGCCGTCCCAGGTCAGGGAGGATGTTGGAGGCCGTGGGAAGGAGCTCTGGGTGCGGTGACTGTGCTCAGTTTGGGGCATCTGCCGGGCCCCTTGCAGGGCAGCGTGTGGGCAGGGCAGCATTTGGGCAGGAGCAGTGCCACTCTGGTTGGTTTTGGTTTCAATCCAATGTCTGCAGACTGGGCACGGGCAGATCCTGGTGTCTGTCTGGGAGCGGGTGTTTGTGTCCTTGGGCATCTGCTGCTCCTTACGCTGCAGATGTTGTTGTCTGCATGGTGGTGTGGGTTAGATATTGGCACGGCCCAAACTGCCTTTTCTCTTGGAGATAGGGAGTCACAAAGCAGCATATCATGCTTTGCTGTGGGCAAAGAAGCTCTGTGTCTAAGTAAACACGCATTTTTCTCTCTGAGTTCTCCTTTTTCTGTGCTGTGGACATGCTGCTAGAGAGAGGACAAGCCTTTGGTCAGACAAGAAGGATGGTTTGCGACAAGGGTTGGACTTGTGCGTCTTGGAGATCTTTTCCAGCTTTAATGGTCCTGTGATTCCAAGGGCGATGCATTTCTGTGTCAGGGATGTGCTGTCCTCATGAGCTTTCTCTCCTCAAGTGGGCAGGAGCCAGCAGATTCCTCCAGCCCTTGTATCTGCCTCCATGACACAAACTCTGTGTCTCCTTGGATGAGCTCCTGGCCAGCTGCCCCTGTGTGGGACTGCGGGTGTGCCTGGCCCAGCTAGGAGGAGCAGCAGAGCATGAGGATTAGGGACAGGAGCTAAAAAGTGCCCCCGGTCCCTAAAAGGGACCCTTTGGAGCACCTTTTTTCTTTTTTTCTCCAACTTCAGTGTTGCACAGATGTGCTCACCTTCCTGTAGACATGCTGCTCCACTGGGATGTGTGCCTGATTCCAAGGCTCTCAGCTGAGGAATGTCAGATCCTCCCGGATGCAGCCGTTGATTCTCACTCTTCTCACCTTAAAAGTGCCAGCTTTCTATTTTTATTAACAGCTCCAGAGCACTCGGCAGCCATGAACCATTCCTGCCTCAGCTTGTGAGCCAAAATGCTTGGAATCTACAAAGATCCGTGGCTACAGCCAGGTCTAGTCTGGGGGTGAAAACTCTCTCTCTTTTGCCCAAACCATTGGGCAGTTTGAATTGTGAAACTGGGGTGGTTTCCCAGGGTTTGTGTGGCAGGGGTGACCTGCCAGGCATGTTGATGAGACAAGTAGCTCTGCAGCCTGCCTTTGGAATGCGAGTCAGCCATTCAGGCTCATTTCTTAATCCTTCACTTGCAGCTAATTATGATGCAGCCGGACTCCTGTTTTACCCTTTTCCTCCCTTTTCTGTTGGCACAGGGTGAGGGTGGGATCGCTGGGGCAGGGACAGATGCCTGGCCTTTGTTAAGGCTCGGTATCAGTGCCCTGGTTAAAGGCCAGGCTTGTGATATTCTGGCCTTCCCAGGTTGATCCCAGTGATCCTGGAGTGATCCCAGCATGATCCACTCCCACAGCTTGCACTCAATGCATCAGCATTGGTGTGTGTGTCCTTCCCACAGGGTTATTTCCTGTGAACCTTCCCCAGGCTCCCAGCATGAATGGCTCCTTCCCATCCTGCTGCCTGGGCAGAGGGTTTGGAGAGGGATAGGGCTGAGGGGGGAAGCATGGAACATCCCTGCCTTCAGGAGAGGTTTCCTGGTCACCTGTAATATCCCCCAGAGCAGTGTGAATTTTTGGGGATTAAACCCTGACATGTCAGCCTGCATCATTCCCAGGATCTCTGCAGAGACAGGGAGCTGGTGATGTGCTGAAGGCATGTAAGGAGTGGGTCAGGCTCTTTGGACTGGGAATCTGGGGATGGAAAAGAGATTTTGGTCACAAGGCTGGGAAGGGATGTGATCCCACTAGGGCTGATTTTCTTATGCCTCATTCAGATGCTGTGCCAGGCGTTTTGTGGCATTGTCCTGGCTGGTTCCCAGGCTCGGCTGTAAACCTCTTTTGAAACTGAGGGATGCAAAGGCATAATTTTCCTTGCAGAACTGCATCCTTTTCCCTTGGGGCAGAAAGTTGCCTGCTTTGTCGTGGGGTTTCAGCTCTGTTTGCTGAGTGATGACTGGCAGCTTCTCCTGCCGCCAGGGCCAGCGTCAGCTCTCTTGGTTCCGTGGCAAAGGCTCCTTTGTCAGACGGGCTGGGATGGGGCCAGCCTGGTGCCGGGTGCCAGGCACACAGATCCTGCTTGCCCAGACCTCCAAGAGCTTGGCTTGGTGCATTCCAGCTGCTGATCAGATTATGTGGGGCTGGTGAGTGTGCCGGGGTGGAACCTGGAGCACAGTTTCTGCCCTGAAGAATTTATCATTTAAAATAAACCCAGCATGTGCGTGGAACTCCGAAGTTGTCTAAAATCCTGGTTACCTGGGTGGTGACACAGCAAAGCCAGGGAGGGTTGGATGTCTGGGAAGGCAGAGTGGTTTATCACCTTGCACAAGGTCCCTGCGTGCAGCCACCAGCACTGACCACGGCTGGGCCACAGCAGCAGTGCTGGGTGTAAATGGTTCCAGTCAGACCAGTTCTTGTGATGCCCATGAGCTGATGTGTGTGGGAGCTGGAGGGGTGTCTGGCAGAAGGTTGGGGGAGCATCTGTCCTGTCACTGGCTGCTCACAGTGGGATGTGCCCAGCTGCTTGTGTCTGGTATCTCCCAGGCTGTCATGCACAGGAATGTGGGGGACCAGGAGCATGAACTGCCTGTGCTGCTCTGTCCTGCTCACCTGCTCCTGTCCCCACAGCTATGGCAGCCATCAGGAAGAAGCTGGTGATTGTGGGAGATGGTGCCTGCGGAAAGACGTGTCTGCTGATTGTGTTTAGCAAAGACCAGTTCCCTGAGGTCTACGTGCCCACCGTGTTTGAGAACTACATTGCTGACATTGAGGTGGATGGGAAGCAGGTAAGGACCGTTGCCATTCCCATGCCCTTGCTCCGTGGTCCCGTGCTGGCAGTGCCACCGCCCAGTGCTGTTGCTAGGATTGGTCTGTGTGCTCGGATGCACCTGCACGGAGGAGCCCCATGGTTCTGGCATTTCTGGGTCACCCTGAACCTGCCCCAGTTTGAGGAAGAGCACAACTATACCTGAGGAAGATAAATCTGTCACTCCTGGCCTGCAGAGCCACTGAGCCATGTCCCTGTTCCTTCTCAGGTGGAGCTGGCCCTGTGGGACACAGCAGGACAGGAGGACTATGACAGGCTGCGGCCCCTCTCATACCCGGACACAGACGTAATCCTCATGTGCTTTTCCATCGACAGCCCGGATAGCCTCGGTAGGGACTGGGGATTGAGGGGGGACCTGGGTGCTGCTACTGAACCCCCTGGGGTCTGGGAAGCCCCTATGCTACCCCTCGAGGATGCCAGAGCTTTCCCTTCATCCCCTGATTTTGTGTGCACTTCAGGGAAATACTGGGAACTTGCTGACTGGGTGGAGGTGGTGGGAGAGGAGGATGCTGTGGGGAGAGCTCTCCCTGCTCCAACGGGAAAAGCTTGGGGCTGGCTTCTGTGAGGAGGCTGTGGGGCAGCAGCCCCTCAGCTCATAGGATTCCATGTGTGCTTGTTGAAGAGAACATCCCCGAGAAGTGGACGCCAGAGGTGAAGCACTTCTGCCCCAATGTGCCCATCATCCTGGTGGGGAACAAGAAGGATCTGCGGAACGACGAGCACACACGGCGGGAGCTGGCCAAGATGAAGCAGGTGGGGACAGCCCTGGGTCCCCCAGCCAGCAACCCACCTCTGCCCATACCAGATCCTCGCTGGAAGGGCTGGATGCCCCAGGGGCAGTTGCTGTTGTGTTCTGGCAATGTTTCCAAACCCTGTTTTTACTGCTTCGTAGGAGCCGGTGAAGCCAGAGGAGGGGAGGGACATGGCCAACAGGATCAATGCCTTTGGCTACCTTGAGTGCTCGGCCAAGACGAAGGAGGGGGTGCGGGAGGTGTTCGAGATGGCCACCCGTGCTGGCCTGCAGGTCCGGAAGAACAAGAAGCGCAGAGGCTGCCCGCTGCTGTGAGCGGCCCCAGCTGGCACCTGCACCAGCACCTGGCTGCCCTGCCCGGGGAGGGAGTGCTGGCAGACAGCCCAAGCAGGACCTCGTGGTGCCACTACCTGTCCTGAACCCTTTGCACCAGAGCTGCCACCCACGCTCGCGGGGTGTCCCTGCGACATTCCAGGGCCATGAGGGGCCAGTGCCTTCAGCGCCTGCTGCTCTGCATGGGCCGGGTGTTTGTGTTGCTCCCCATGTCACCCCGTTTTGTACCGAGCTCCCTGGTTTTGCCTTTCCCATGGGAACTGCTGCGGTGTTCACTCTCCTTCCCCAGCTCTGGGCAGGTGCTGCAGAAGCGGGAGGTGCCGGTCACAGCTCACGTGTGGGGCGTGCCAGGCCCTCGGTGTGCTCTGCCTGCTCTCCTTGGCCGTGCAGACAGCGGTGTTACAGACTTGCCCGGGCAGCTTTAGCCTGTCTGTGAGCAGAGCTGGGCTCAGCTGCTGCCAGGAGCTCTCCTCCAAGTCTGCCTCGGTCACGGACTTGGCAGCAGTAATTGGGAGAATAAATGCAAACCAGTATTTTAGTAATTGTAACTTTGCTTGCGTGTTCTTCTGGCTCTCCTTTGTGCCCGTTGCTGCTCCAGGCTCCTGCCTGGGGCTCGGGGCCTTGTGCTGCAGGGTGGGGACTTGCCTGGCCCCCAGCCCCTCTTGCTTCAGCTGCTGGTGGAGGATCAGGGCTCAGTACCCTGTGCTTGCTAAAGAGCCAGGAAGCAGCTTACGTGGGAAGGGCCAGGCAGGAGCTTCCCATCTGTAACCAGTCCCTGGGTGATGGGCACTGCTGTCACTGCTGGAGCCATGCTGCCTGTGGAGCAGGTCAGGACAGGGCTGCCCTGGAAGCCCTGTCTGTGGTAGCAAGGCCCACCCAGGACTCAACAATACACTGCTTTTCTCTAAACATTTATTCCAGGGAAACAAAGTGCCCGCACAGCCATGCCAGCTCTCAGGCCAGGCAGCTTCCCAGTGGAGAACCCCGCCAGCCTGCCCCAGTCACCCATCACAGCAGCACTGAGCTCCCCAGTGCACCCAGTGATGCTCTTTGGAGGCCAGAGTCTCCAGGCTTAAGCCTTTCACTGAGTGGTGAGATCAGTCACAGAGAATTGTTTTGCCACAGCCATGTCAAAAAATGATTAAAATGGAGAGTGGTCCCAGTCCGATGCTGGTGTGAGCCTCGTGGCTGGCAGCAAAGGCTGGCAGCAAAGGCTGGCAACACCCTCTGGTCCGGGGGGGTCAGCCCCATCTCCACAGGGATGCCTGGAGCACCCCGGGACTGAGACAGAAAGAGCAGGAGCCGCTGCAGGCCAGGGACAGGCTGAGGAGGATGCAGCTTCGTGGGGCTTCTCCTCCCTTCCCAGGTGGGTTTCCTGCAGAGAAACCTCATGGCAGAGCTGGCCCCTGACTTTGAGAGGGAGACATGCAAGCCCTAAGCAAAAACCCATTGTAAGCCCTGTTGCATTTGGGGCAGGAGAAGCCTCCCAGTGCCCCAGCTGTAACCTGGCCATGCTGCTGCCCCAGGGTGCTGGCACGGCATGACCAGCAGCCTGCTGCTGTTGGGGCCCCGCTGGCAGTGCCCAGCTCTGCTCACCCGGGTACTAAACATTGAGCTGCAGCATGTGGAGGTCGTCAGCGATTCTGTCCTCAGCTGTGCTCTCATCCTCGTAGGGGTATCCTGTGTAGCCGCCCTCTTCCTTGCAGTACTTGAGGAACCTGCAGGTGCAGAGGCGCGTGGGCACGAGGGGGCACTGGCCTGACTGCTCCCTGGCAGTGGGCATGGCCAGGCAGCAGGAAAGGGCACGTGCTGGTGAGCACTGTCTGCGGCAGGGGCCAGAGCAGCTCACCTGTGCCAGTGGTGGTCCTTGCTGAGCACAGCCGGATTACCCACCACGATCAACAGAGCCTTGGCCCTGGTGATGGCCACGTTAAGCCTCTGAAGAGGACAAGCAAGAGGGCTTTACCTGGCTGCAGCACCTCTCATCTTCTCCCAGCCCCACCTGGGTGCAGGCAGCTCTGATGTGGCACTGAGCACCCAGAGCAGCTCCACTTGCCTGCGAGAACCAGAGGGAAGAAGGGGATGCCAAGGAAGAAGGGCCTGCTTGGGGCAATGTGGTACCTTGGGGTTCTTGAGGAAGCCCAGCCTGAAGGTCTGGTCGAACTGGAAGTACGTGCTGCAGCTGCGCACGGTGGAGATGAGGATCACGTGCCGCTCCTGGCCCTGGAACTCCTCCACAGAGCCCACCTGGGGCAGGGACAGCAGGTGAGGGGCCAGGAGCACCCCTGGGCTGGGGCTGGCAGGGCTCCCTCCCCCTGTGGCAGGGTGTGCTCCTCTCCCCTCCGTGCTCAGGACCTACCTTCAACTGGCTGATGTCCGGCAGCTTCTGCAGATCCGGATCCAGGGAGGTGATGGCTTTCCGGATCTTCTCTACCTGAGCAGAGGCATGTGGCAAAATCCAGCCACCACAGGGCCATCCTTGTGCCAGCCCTGGGGCTGCTCATCCATCCCAGTGTTCCCTGTCCCTTGGGGAGGTGTCTGCCTATGCCCTGCCTGCAGAGCTGTGTCTCTCACCTGCTTCCTGTAGGGAGAAATGATGCCGATCTCCTTGGGGGACACAGTGGGGCAGCTTCCCTTGCCCCGGCTCTGCAGCAGCTTCTTGAGGTAGTGGACCAGGACCTCAATTTCTGCCGTGTTGAAGAATGAGGGGCTCTTGGCCTCTCTCTGGTCTTCCCCACAAACCCCATGGAAGATGATGGGGAAGCCCTGGGGATGGAGAACATTTGGCTCTTCTCTGCCTGTGCCTCGGGGATCCCCCCGGGCCAGTCCCTGCTGCGCTCCTCACTTTTTTGGGAAGCTCCTCCCAGGTACAATACAGATTCCGGATGTCAAGCCCGTCGCTCTTGCACACTTTCAGCTCGTTGTCGTAGAAGAGCTCGTTGGGGATCCTGAGAATGGCCTCGTGGGACCTGGCAGAGGCAGGACAGTGCCTGGGGTGGGTGCCATGCGGGTCCAGAGCCCTCTCAGGCACCGTGCAACCAGGACAGCAGGTGCACTCCCATCTCCCACACCGGATGGGCCACTACGAGGCTCTGGGGGTCAAATCCTGGAGAGCCACGCTCACCAATCCTGCCTGGCTCAATCCCTTACTGCACCGTCCCTGTCCCCACCTGTAGTTCCAGAGCAGTTTGGTGATGAACTGTGGGTCGTATCCTCCACTCGACTTCTTGTACAGGGGGTTGTGCAGCATCAGCCTCTCCAGCAACGAGGTGCCTGTGCCCAGTGATATCCTGTGGTTCCCCGCAAGGCCACTCAGCCCCTGTGAGGTGCCTGCAGCACTCCCACCCCTCTCCCTACTCACCCAAACCATGCTGGATGGCCAGTGGTGAGGTCAGGACAGGGCCCAGCTGCTTGGGGTCTCCTGCCAGCACCAGCTGCCCCCCATTGGGGTTGGTCTCCTGGTCCATGGGAGCCAGGAGCCCTGGGAACAGGAAGAGCTCAGTGGGGAATGGGAGGGACCCCAGGCCATGCAGAGATGCTGGTCCTTGAGACAGCAGCCGGGCACCACTCACCTGCGATGGCAACCACGCTCTCTGGCTCTACCGCATGGCCACACTCATCAATGAAGACGTGGGTGAAAAACCCAGGGGGGAAGTTGGCTGACACCAGCCTGGAGGAGAGGTGGAATGAGGCTCTCTCAGCATCCTGCCCCACCTGGCCATCCTTCCTTTCCTACCCTTCATCCTCTTCCTTCCACAGAGGAGGGATTCCCCTCCTGATGCCTGCCCTCCTCCAACCCCTCCCCACTGAATCCCAGAGGGACTGCCTTCACAGCCTGGTTGCGAGGCAGCCCTGGGTCCACCTGCCACAGGTGCTGGGGACAATCCCAGCTTCTCTGACCTTCCTGCTGTCACCAGTGTGGTGATGATGATCCGGTAGTGCCTCAGGTGCTCCTTGCTTGGGTACACGTAGCTGCCCTGCTCATCATCCCAGTTGCAGCAGGGCTGGAGCGCAGGCATTGGGTGAGGTCCCACTATCCTGGGGGACGCCAGCCCAGGTGTGCTGTCAGGATTTCAGGGTGGAGGGACAGGGACCTACCATGATATCAGTGGGCACTTCCCTGTAGCTCCTGGAGCTGGCGATGAGCCTGTAGATGTTCTGAGGGGCAATGTCCTTGATGAGGCACTGACACAGCAGGTCTGTGGCACTGTTGGAGGGCGCACAGGCCAAGATACGGGCATCCTTGAAGCATGTCCACACCTGGGTGGGAGGAGGAGGTGACAGCATTGAGCCCCATGGGCAAAAGTGGGCAGCAATGCTCAGGGCTGGATTTGGGCACCGGCCACTCACCTGCTTAATGGCCTCCACCATAGTGACCGTCTTGCCAGTACCAGGGGGGCCAAAGATGAGGTATGGGGCTGGCCGGGACATCCCCGTCACGATGTGGGTCACGGCTCTGCACTGCTCCTCGTTGGTCTCCAGCTTGCGGTTAAACCACCTGTGGGAGCAGAGGCTGCGCTGCCGGAGCCCCGTTGCCTCCATCCCCTCCATCGCTCGGACCCTCCCACCCTGCAGAACTGGGGACTCACCGGGGCTGGAAGGGGCCTGGGAAGAGGGACTTGTGGCAGGAGGCAGAGGGGAAGAGGAGGCTGGACAAGCCACGGCGCACAGCCAGGACTGCAGCCCGATGCTGGACCTGCAGTGGCAGCCGGCTGAAGGTGAAGGTCACATCAAACTTCAAGTTGTTCACAAACATCTTCTGCAGCCTGGGAAGGAGCGGTATGAGCAGGGCATGGGGCACTCTCCCATGCCCTCCTGTCCCTTTCCAACCTGCTCCCAGCCTTTGGCATCTCTGAGAAAGGCTGCTGGGAGCGGACATCACTCACTTGGAGGAGAAGCCCAGCCTGACCTTCTCCAGCTCCACGCTGTGCACGTAGCCCTTGTACCGGACGAGCGGGGAGCGGTCCCGCTCGCTGCTCAGGTGGGCAAAGAGGTGGTCCCCTCTCAGCACGGATGGGCGGTTCTCGGCCACACCAGGCACCTATGCCAGAGGGCCAGTGTGATGCCAGGCACTCTGGGAGTGCCAGTGTTATTCCAGCACCCTTCACCCCCCTACGCACATCGAGAACAAGCAGCGCCCTGTCCTTCACCATGGTCACATCCTGCATGTCGTAGCGCCGGATGTCCACCTCCATCTGGATCTCCTCCAGGTGCAGCAGCAGCTGGAATTTCTGCTGGTAGTTCTCAGCCTGCAGAGGTGCTTCCAGCAGCGAGCTGAGGGCAGCAGCAATGTCATTGTGTCCCAGGGACAGCTTGGGCCTCAGGGAACACCTCAGCATTGCTCTCAACCCTTGGCACTCACCGCATGGCAGCCCAGCTGGAGCTGGAACTGGTGTTGGGTCCACGCAGGATCGTGTCCTTGAGGCTCTGTGGGTACTGGTAGGTGCCCAGAGGGATTTCCCTCTCCAGTTCGTTTTTCAGGGAGCTGGGTGGAGGGCACAGCAGTGCTGCAGGGACTGCATAATGTCCCCAACCCCACTTTCACCAGCTATCGCAGAGGGTTGAGGCATTGTCCTGTGGTGCCAGACAGCCAAGGAGCTGAACCTTGGGGCTGTCCTGGCTGGAGAACAGGCTGGGCCCTTCTGCCCAGGACGGCAGCAGGTGACTTCACCACATACCTGGCCGGGGGGATGCCATCCTCAGTGATGACTGTGACATGGCGCTGGAGGCTGGCCTCGTAAGGCTGGAAAGGTGCCGAGGGCCCCAGGTCCTTGGCCAGCTGGCTCTCAGCAATGGCAGCAACATAGCGTGAGATGCTGAAGGGCTCATCTGGCTCCTTGGTGAACTCGAAGAACACCACAGCACTGAAGTGCCCATTGCAGGTGGTGAGGCACCGCACCTGGATGGGGTACACGCCACCTGCGGGGTGAAGAGGTGAGATTGAGTCTTGCATCCTCTCTGCAGAGGATGGCACAGGGCAGGGATGGGACCGGACAACGGGACCCTACCTGGGTGTAACAGCAGGGACTGGCCCTGCATTGCCCCTTGCTCATCGGTGAAGGAGAGCTCCTGTGACTGCTGGCGTGGCTGGAACCGCTGCAGTGTCACCACCTCCGCCCCGCAGTTCTGCACCAGGACAGTGACTGTCCGGGGCTCACCCGGCACCACTGGGAAGCGGATATTCCCATTGCCCTGGTCGTAGTCTGAGACAATCCCTATCCCGTGCTTCCCACGAATGAGCTCAGCCCTGTGGGGAGGAAGGGTCAGGCTTTCCCAGCTGGGATGGGGGATCCAGGGGCCATGCCAAGGCAGGGTGCTGCCGGTCATACCACTGCTTGGCATAGATCTGGGGCATTTGTGGAGTGGAGCTGAGCTGCTGTCCTGAGGCAGACGTGGACACGGACGTCTGTGCATTCGTTCTGGGTCTCCGGTACTGGTCTGCCACCACCACATGCCTCTTCACCTGCAAGGAGCAGCCAGAATTAGCATGGCCCTGGGATCCTGCCGGGGGCTCCTGAGAAGCCAGTACTAGTGGGCGCTGCCACTGCATGAACTCACCTTGAATTTCACCACCTGTCCACGCACCTGCACCTGCTGGGTTGTCTTCAGCGCGTACAAGATGCAGGAAAAGTTGGGTGTCTTTGCGTCAGTCCTGCAGAGACAAGGAAGAGGGTTTGTATGGACAGAGTGTGGCTCGGCTGCCATGGGCACAGGCAGCTGAGGTGAGGCAAGTGGGAAGATGAAGCAGGACACTGAGGCTGGGGTGAGGGAGTTCTCAGTGGGTCCCCTCTGCTCCAGGAGAGGAAGAAGGACTTTGCCTTCCCATTGGCCTGTGCGAATCCTACATCTCTGCTGGCTGCTCCAGCAATTCCGTGCTGTGCCACTGTTGTTCCAGCTATGCCAACAGCCATTCCAGCTGTCTCACTGCATCACTGCGTGGCCCTGACAGCCATGCAGTCCCTGTCCACGCTAGTGCTCAGGAGCTGAGCTGGCACAGATGGTGGCCCCAGCAGTGATGACTCCCCAGGTACCTCCTGCCAGTCCCACCGGTGCACTGAACCCTGGCTTTGCCAAAGATTAACAGCGGTAATATTGCACAAGGGCCAGTGTGATTGGTGTCAGCAGGGTGAGGTGGGGGAGTGTGGTGGGCAGTGGGTGTCCAAGGCCATCCCCAGGCAGCTGATGGGGGCCCATGGAGCTGGGGATCATCCCAGAAGGGCTTTGGTGAGACAGAGGAGCTTGGAGACCCCCAGTGATGCTGGCCAGGCACTGGGGATGCTGGCCCGGGGATTGGGAGATGCTGGTCGGGGAGAATAGGCGATGCTGGCCAGGAGTCCGTCCCGGCTGATGCTGCCCGGGTCTGGCCGAGGGCTCTCACCTGCCCCGGAACTCCTGGTTGTAGATGGTCCGCAGCGCTTCCCGCAGGCTCGCCTGCTCCCGGCCCGTGTCCCGCAGGAACTGCACGAATTGATCCCCCCACAGACTGGCCTCCGCCACGCTGAACCGCGGCATGGTTGAACCGTGCCGAACCGAGCCGTGCCGAACCGAGCCGTGCCGTGCCGTGCCGAGATGTGCCGCGTCGAGGTGTGCCAGGTTAAGCCGGGCTGGGCTGGGCTGGGCTAGGCTGGGCTGACCCGGGGCTGGGCGCGCAGGAGAAACGAAAGCGAAAGGAGTCGAGCGGCCGCGGGCCCGCCCGCCCGGCACGGGGGGATGACCCGGGGCTGGGACAGGGGCAGCGGAGCCTGCTGTAGGGAAGGCTGGGGGGGAGAAAGGCCAGGAGGCATGCAGGGAACGAGTCAGTCTAAAGGATGATTAGCTAAAGATTGGGAGAAGGACAAAGAGATAGAAACGCTCTTAAGGCTGGAACACTGGCGGGGAGCTACTTCCAGTGTAACCAAGGAGCAGGAGAGACTAACCTTGAGGCAGATAAAAGCTGTGTTGTGTGCAGAGCCTTATCTTGGGCCCTGCTTCAGCTTCACATTCTTGGAATTGCTGCAGCGATTTCCTGGATGTGTCCAGGGCCGCAGCCCACAGCACCTGCGGCCCACACAACCTTTCATCTCCCCTTGGTGCTGCCGCAGGGAGGGAACCCTCTTAACAAACTGTCCTTGAGTAGCTCCGTGCACAGCTCAGTGCAAACCCTCCAAAAAGCCTTGCTTTTTGTAGAATACGACCAGGAGTGTCTGAGGTAGGTGTTACAGTAAGACACAGAGGATGACTGGAATTACCTCCTTGCTGTGTTTTTTCCAGGGAGGAGCTGCATTAAAGCTCTGCAACTGTTTTTATTTTAATTTGGAAGCTCAGCCATCCAATTCCCATGTCTGTATACCAGGGTGGGAGCATCACCCATGGGTGGAGTGATACCATCCCTGCCTTAATTGCGAAATTGTTGAGGTTGGAAAAGACCTTTGAGATCATCAAAGTCCAACCATCAACCCAGCACTGCCACCATGTTCACCACTAAACCAGGTCCTCAAGTGCCACATTCACCTTTTTGAACACCTTCAGGGTTGGTGACTCCACCACTTCCTAGCCTTCAGGAAGTAACAGGAGTGAGACCATGAAAGAACAGACACAAATGGCTTTAAACAAAGACTGGTGTATTTGCACTAGACTAGTTGATACAGAGGATGCCTGAGGGATGAATGGTCAGTCTCAGCAACAAATACAAATATATTTTATTTAGATAAAACTCACAAACGATAAACACTTATTTTGTGGTATTAATGTGCAAAACCTGAAGTGTAATGCACAGGCAACCCCATCCCTCTCTTCCCAACCCTTTTTCCTTTATGTATTTAAAAACAGGAAGACATGAGCCAGTTTAAAAACCAGAACCTGCAAGGCGCCCAATGATAACCAAGTGCAAACAAAGCAAAGGGAGTTCACCAGAGGAAGTTCACTGTGTAGTGAATCTATTTTCCAAGATCTGAGAAAGGCATGTGTATATCTCTTCATCCTCTCCTTCAGAGAAACTGTTAGGACTGCTAGTTTTGATGTTAGAGGGGGAAAAAAAGTAACACAGAGCAAGCACGTAGAAGAGATTCATTCCAAAATCCCCTCTAAGCATGACAAGAAACTGTCCAAAACTGAGACAAATGGAAAGGATTTTTTCTCTCACTTTGGTGCAAGTTTATTTATTTTGTACACTATCCATCCATACACCTGTGATACAAATCTATGAACCTGCCACAAAGCATTAAAGCACAACATACCTATTATTCTGTAGACATTTGCATTTTTAATCACCATCCAGCCCTTGTGGATCAGCAGTGACTCATCTTGTAAAAATGCAGATGTCTGGTAACCGTACATACACAAGGGAGGGGAGAACAAAGATGTTCACTTTTAGGGAACATGGCTCAAATCTTCCGATTAAAAAAAAAAGTGACGTCCCTGGAAGAGGAGGGTGAGTAGGGAATTCTGTAAAGGATCCTGTAAACTCATTTTCTACAGTAAAATCTAAGCCTGCAGGCATCTGCTTTGTGGAGGTTGGGAATAAGGGTACACAAGGCCTCACTGTCTTGCACTTACTGTGTTTTGCAGCGCCATGAGCTCTTGGCAGTTCTGACAAACTTACTGGATACCTGGAGTGCTGGATACAGGTGAAGGGAACGCTCTGCACCCTCTGCTGGGGTAATAATAGGGCTTTTCCAGCTAGGAAGTTTTCCAGCCAGTGACTGAAAACAGCTATACTTCTGAGCCACGAATGGCTGAATTTAAATGACCTATTAAATGCAGCTACAACAGGAAGTTTATGTGGCAGGAAACACAAAACACAAAGACAACTATTTGTTCCACAGTTCCCTCTCAGGCTAGAAAACCTGTTAACTTTGAAAGCCCTAAAAAATGCTGCTCTGGTTTAGAAACCATCTACTTGGCATAGGACCACATTTGTTTTTTTGCACACGAACGTTTCATACGCCTCCTTGTTTCTGCATTAAGCATTCTGCATTTCTTTGCCAATCTTGTAGCTGAGGATTTTGTTCCAGTCGATCTTGGTGCGGGTAACGGGCAGCTGCCGGCGTAAGGCTTTGAAAGTGGTATCTGACATGGTCTGGTAGTTTTCACTGATTGCTGTCTGCAAGGGGAAGCAGATTTGGTTAGGGCACTCATAAAACACTATGAGAAAGCTCAACTCAGTGTTAAAGCCAGGAACTCCTTTCTATAAGGTGTAAGGCACACCATTAACTAAATTAATAATGCAGTCACCAGTGTGTGTGCAAGTCAAAGGGTTTCTATTCATGTCCCCTGTAATGCAGCAGCATCTCCTTAGGTCTTTCACTGCCTTTTGAGTCTCCTTGCACACAGGCTGGGACAATGTAAAAGCTGTTGCACAAATTTCCTCCTCAGTATTTTTAACTGTCACAGAGGAAAATACATTGACTCACCCACTCCCCTCCCATGCTTGTTCCAGGTATCATTTGTAACCTTTTAAAAAAACCATACAGCAAACTTGATAGTTAATTACAACACAGCTTTATAACTTTACAGCTTTATAACTACATTGTTTATAAACAAATACTGCTGCTCTCTTATAAGTAATTCTTACCCTCAATACCAGATTCAGCCAGAAACAGAACCAGAGGTCCATTTTCCATGTTTCCATTAACTGCAAATGGAGACTGATATGATTCTGTGGTTTATTTAACTACCATTGATCTTACCTGGTACTCGTTTTCTGCATTTTCTATGATCTTAATAAACTCCTTAGCAGTTTGGACATCACTCTGCAAAAGAGAAAAAAAATGTTTATATGTTTAAGAGAAACTTAAATAAGCTACACAATAGATTTCTTCTCAAATGATAGGCTGAGTACAGATGAAGTGGGTAACATCATCAGCTTGTGCCTCATGGTTGTAGCTGGGTTCCTTTCACTTACTACGTACTGGGTAGAGCTTGTGCTCCAAACTGGAACAGGGCTGCACCCTAGTGAGCAAAAGGGACGTGGACCTTCATGGTAAAATGAGTCATTTTGCAGCTGTTGCTCCCTCTACCATACTAGAGGATTTCTTATTTTCCCTTAGTGTATGTCTCTTACTGTTCCTTTCCCATGCACAGAGATAGAGAAGCATATTCTGTCCTCTTTAGCCCAAACTTCCAAGAGAAGCTTTCCAAGAGAGAGTTTCGAATAAGACTGAATTTTAAGCAATTGGGAATCTGGGATTCCTATGTGACTCTAAACACTACAGTGAATGTTCACCCTAAAATTACTTTAAAGTTGAGAGACTGCAGTCATAGCAGTGCATGCTTCGTGAGCTGTTTAAGGAATAAAACAGATGCTTATCACAAAGATCTTTTAGCATACTTACTGACACCTGTACAGAGTCCTGAATGTCTTTGTGACTAACCAGCTGGACATTGCCATCTTCATAGTAATGGACCTGGACAAAGAGATAGAATGCAGGTTTTATCACAACCACTCACTCCAGAATTCCTGAGCCCCCAAATGCTACTAAAATGGCACAACAGAGCCAGTGCCAGTCTTCTCTGCTTACGTGGAGACTAAATGCAGGATGGATTTTCTAAAAGGTTTCATTCTTTGTCAAGACTGTTCAAGATTATGTTAATGCAGTAAACACCTAGAGCTGAGATAAGAGCAAATAGAAAAGATTCAAGGTAGAGGTTTTAGCCCTATAAGGTGAAGCAAAGTGGAGGCCTATAGGGTAATGCTACATAATAAACCACAGGCCATATCTGAGACTATTCCTGAAATACCAGATTTAAGAATTAATTTCTTGAATTGTTTAGTTTAATAGCATCCTGACTTGAGAAGGACATCTCTGCTGCATTTCAGCATCTCATTCTGAGCCAATGCATTTGTGTAAGAGAAGCACAATGCAGCTTCTCCTGTTACTGCCAGGAAAAATAACTCACCTGGATTTTGAGCACTGCAGCCACTTGAGCTGTTGGGGGTGTGATGGTAAACTTCCATTCTGATCTCCAACGCCCGTTCCTAAAAGCAATCAAAGCACGAAAAACTATTTCCAAGAAGCTCTAACAGCAAAAAGAACCAAACAAGAGTAAGTTGTTTCTGATATTGTCTTATCACCAATACTACATAGGATTTAGTGCTTTAGATGGCATAGAGTCAAATTTCTGCAGCCCAGCTGAATATAATGCAGAATCAGTACAAAGAAGCTCCAGTGCACTTGTGCTCCAGAGATGTAAAGGAGTACCTATCCAGCTCTGCTAATGCCTTTTCGTCTGGACAGGTCACAGGAAGGGTTTTGATAAGTACCAAGGGGGCTGCAAGGAAAACACTACAGAAGGAAAAGAACTTCTTGGGAAGCTCAAAACTCCCTGTCCTTCAGACTGTGTCATAGCTAGAGGATAGGTTGGTTTGAGGAACCAGGCAAAGGAAGAAAACACACTATGTTGAAATAGTCTTACCAGAAGTTTTTGGGCTGAAACTGGTGGCTCTCAATACAGGCAATAATTGTCTGCTGTCCATCTATAGATTTACCATAAACCTGTATTTAGAAAAAGAGTTAAAAAGGCCCAAGAGCTAAGGAAAGCCATTCTTAATCTCTGTTCTTGGCAGCAGGGTGGAGGCTGCTGTGGTGGTACCTCACTGGGAACATGCACCACGAGTTACACTGTCCAACACCTCCCCTGGCAGGCATTTTATTACCTGAAGGTGTGAAGGTGCTTGGCAGTCATGACTATGAAAAAGGTCTAATCCATCTTTACCACTGTGTGCATACCAAGATAGTTGCACCCTCTTTGGAACCTGTCATTCCAAAGTTAGCCAAAATGCTAGTGAGGATGCAGAATTCCAACAGCTCTGCCCAGCACAGTCCGCTCTAGGACTGACTGACTCAGAGCAATACACTTTCAGGGAAACAAGATGGATACTCAACAGTGCAGAAGCCATTGGGGTAATGATCTTTGACGTAGGCTCTCAATGCACTGTCACAGGCATCTCTCCATTGTTTTAAAGCCGATTCTGTGTCCTCGGGCTGGGGATCGCTTGCTTCTTTCCTTAAGTGATCAAACTTAAAAGAAAGTTTGTTTCTTGGGTCTAAAAATCTGCCATTGCCCAGATCACCATGTTCTGTGATTAAGACCTGTAAAAGAAGTTGAAATGAAGATACATTTAGGCTGCTATAGATGTGTTATTTTTCTTTTTCCCTACCTGCATATCAGTGTTATAATAGGTTTTTTCATTGAGCTACAAGATCACATACAGAAAACCAAGTCTTTTCAGTAATAATTTAAATTAATAGTAGTTGTTGTGAGGCTGAAGGTAACTCTCTGCTCTCCACAGTAATTCTGCACTTAGACTTCTGTTCCAGAAAAGGCTGAACTATAATAATGTATATATTTAGCTTAAAATTGGGTATCCTTACAATATAAGCAAGTTGCTTTGCTTTTCAAGTTATTTTAGCTGTTTTCCTTCTCCATTTCTAATGGAAACGGAGAATTTTACTCTGGAATCTACTATTTATTGCCATGTTCCATGTTGCAATAGCTCTACTTCTGGGCAAGAAGGGTATATAGATGTGACTACTTCTAAAATACACCAACTAAAGCAGACAGCAAAGCAGCATTGCACATTCCCTCCCTTCTTCACCATAATTCTCTGCCTTTCCAAATATTGGCTTTTTTGGGGTGGGTTTTTTCTTTTGCAGGTTGTACTGTAACTTTCTCATCAAAGCTATTTCTATGAGCAGCCCTCTTAATATCTGCCTCCCATAAACATATCTGGGACACCAGAAAAGCTGGGTCAGAGCTTGGCTCAGAGAACAGAGCAGATGGTCAGGCAGCTTTCTGGCTTCTCTATGACTTTCTGTTTGTTCTAAAAAAAAAAAGTTAAAAAAAAACCCTAAACAACTTGCTTTGCTGGCATAGTTTGGATAGTATTAGGTATAATCATTACACCAAATCAATGTATAAACAAAGATACTGTTTGTTTTTTAGGGTAACTGGGAATGGCCTAAAATCGCAGAAAATAAAACAAACAAACAATTAAGAATCTACTATCAATTGTCAATAGGAACTGTAAGCAAGCAGCAACATAAGGATTTGCAAGTGAGCTTTAAATAGACAGTAATCTTTAATCATTCATACTCTTAAGTAAAGTTCCAGTGACTTCAGCATGGAGCTTTAAGGAACAACGAATTGGACTTACTAAGTAGTACGAGACAGGACTTAAAGAGAATATTTTACTTATGCTTTGTTCTTATAGAAGAAAGTTTGGCATTATAATGATATGTGGGGGAAGGAGGAGAGGTGGTACCTTGTGAGCAGGAGTGAGTCAGCTGATGGTGATGTTGACTTATGAGTCAACATCTTGAAGAAACAACATTTTTATTGCTTTTTCACAGTGCAGTAATAGAAACCTCAAGTGTACAAAGTTTCCTCTTACCTGATCATCGTACCCTTCTATCTTCACCGGAGTGAACTGATCCATGTTGTACTGTGCAAATGCACTGTTGAGAGTTAAAAGTACATGAACTTTAGCTGTACACGCACATTTATTTTGACTCAAGAATAAGTATGCTGTGTGATTATATTACAGCAAACATCAACTTAAATTGGGCAAATAATACACACGAGCACTGTTAAGGGATTTTCCAATACCTTTCACTGTAGATAGCTATAAACACCAGGTCTAAAAGCAGGTTTATTTAGTGATGACCAGGAAAATACAAAGTTCAAAAGTAGAACAGCAGGTAGCCTAGGGGAACGTGAGCAAGCCAAGGCAAAACAGGAACACCCCAGCTGCAATTTAGAAGCAGCAAGGTAAACAAATGAGTAGACGAATATTTACAACAATTTTCTTATGTAAAGACTTGCTGACTGACACGTCACCTAGCTTGAAATAAAATCTTAGCATCAAAAAGCTTGTATGTGTAATCTTTAAGCACCTTCTGATGAAGCTGTGGAAGTAAACAACACATTTTGAAAACTTTTTATTGAGGGCAGTTCTTTTTCTAAACTCAGGCTATGGATTACTCACTATTTCAGGCTTCACTTGCTTTATAAATCAGCTGATTCAACACGATCAGACATTGCTGCTGCTGCAGATTTAAACTCTTTGGCAGAGTGCCTTCCTGTCGGTTTTATACAGCACAAATTCCAATTTAGGGCTTTTAAAAAGAATCATCCACACCTTTCATTATATATTTTGTTAGGTGGGGTAAGGAATTACAGAAGATTGCTCTGAATACAGCAGATTGTTTTCTTTGTCACAGAATGATGGGTATAAGAAAACAGAAGTATCTCTGATGGTAATTTGACTTGTGTTTGAAATCTTAGTACTTACTGTGCTGCTCCTTCCCTGAGAAGATTGTCATTGTTAAGCAATAACCGGACATCTGGAGATGAAAGGGTTCAGGTGGGTTACTGGATTTTTTGACAAAATTTTTCTCTTTATGCATTTTATTTTCAACTGTACAAATGCAAACATTAATATGATTAAATCATTTCATTAAGCAGAAGCAGTCCAGAAGGACTGCATGCTTTCCCTAGCCACTTAACATCAAAAGCAGTATGGTGTGACACAGCCTCAGATTTTTATAATAGATAAAATGTGAAGAAAACACCACAGATAATTTTTTCCTTAACTTCTTACCATTGAATACTTCATTGAACTCTCCAGGGGGTGCATGAGTGATGAATTTTGCAGCTATACGCACCTACAGTGAAGCAGAAAAGTAATTAAAGACAAAAGATAATTTACTGAGTTCATGCATATTGAAGCAATTCACCAACAAAACCAACTCTGAAGTGACAGAAAGTGGCAGATTTAGGGAGAAATCTAAGCATGCATTGTCAAGATAGAAATAGTCTCGTAAGACTATTCAGAGCAAGGCTGGACAGGGCTTGGAGCAACCTGGTCTAGTGGAAGTTGTCCCTGCCCATGGCAAAGGGTGGAACTGGATGATCTTCAAGGTCCTTTTCAACCTGAACCATTCTGGGATTCTATGAAGGCATGTGGAACTGTGAGTGACACCATAAATAACTGAAAAGGCCAAGTTTCAATGTCCAGAAACTTGGAACCCAGAAAAGAAAACCCCGTCTCTTCTAAAGTGTAACAAAACTGCAATGTGTTCTGAAATCCAATATACATGTCTTGCACTGCTAGAATTTAGGTGGTCCAGGTATTGATTCTGTTGGAATTAGTAAGAGTTTATGGTTTTCATTATCAAATCTTTTATGGCTTTTACAGGACCAAAGGGAATACAAAGATCTTGGAAGAAATGAAAGAGGAAGTATCACAAAATTGAACCTCTCCCATAGAATAATAAAAACATCACATTTCCTCTGATAAGCCCAGCTAACAAAGCTGACCAATGAGCCTCTCTAGTCTAACAAGACATTTCTTGAAAGTGACTGCAGAATTGCTCATTACCATTCTGATTACTTCCTACTTTTCATTTTGAGCAGCAAAACAAGAATTGTGTATATATATCCAACTGCTTCACCTGAGTTATTGCCGGAGCTGGAAATAACTCGCTTCTCTCAACGAATATCTGTTTTAATCAGATATTGTTTGTATTGTTTGTCACATAATTATTTAAAGCAAGCCATGAAAAGAAATAAACACTTTTCCAAACAAAAGGTAATTGCTTTATTCCAACAGGATCAAGTAACAACTCTGCCTTAACTGGATTGAGCTTCAGATAAAAATAGATCGTCTTCCAAATTAGCAATGATTTTGAAAAATAGATATACATTCTTTGTGCCTGAAGTAATTGAGTAATACAAAGAAAACATTAAAAAGACAGTATCTTGTGTAATTGATATGATGCAGAACATAAAGCCATTTTCTCTTAATTTTCTGGTTTTAGGCTGGTAGGTATACAGCAATTCTAAAAATGGAGCTCTTAAACTGTTTTAAAACTTTCACTATTTAAAGAGCTGTAATTAGGACAGATTGCTGCCATAATATTGTCAAATTTCACTGTCAAAAATTTGGGTGATGATGAAGAAAGCCTGGCAGTAATTTAGAGAGGCCCTGCTGCTCTATATCCTCTGTGGACTTCGCTCAGAGTCCGCCCCAAAAGGCTGAAAGATTTCTGAAATGACACCATGTGCTTTTCTGAGCAAGTACAATTGTAAGCACAGCACAGAATACCACTGTGCTAAAGCTCTCACAAGTATCTACCACTAATGCCGGGATGCCTCTCAGTGGGAGGACAGCACTGGAATACACCCTGCAAATTAACTCCCTGGATGAACAGATTCTCTTTTGTAAGGTGCTTCAACATATGGCAGAAAAAGGTCCCTAAAAACCTATAAAATTTAATATCTTATAAATTTATGCAATGATGTTGTGGCTGCAGAACATGAAACCCTTGCAAAAGGGGTCACTGTTTTAGTAGGCTGAACTTTAGACCAATGGATTGTCATAACAAAATCCTTACGGGAAAAAGAAACAACAAACAAACAGAAAAAAACCCCAAGTGTTATGTGAGAGATTTTTACAGTTTTCCAGAAATTCTCTCACTTGGAAGGACGAACAAAATTAAATCAACACAGAAAGGCCTCTACACTTCAATCAAATGTTATTACAAACCCAGTTCTGAACAAAGCAAAGGCTGCAAGTGGAAAGTGTTCACTTGGGTAATTATCCCTTGCCCTGCCCCTGACGGAGCAATAAAATACAAAACATTTCAGTCAAACTATTGAAATCAGGAGTGCAGGAAACAGGCTGGGGAGTGATTAATTTGAAATGTCAAGCACTTGAATGGTTGTTGGTTTTCAGAACTGGTTTCTTTCAGAGCTGGTTTCTTGCAGGGCGGTGTCAGGATGCTCCTCTGCAGAAACACCAAAATAGGACTTTCTGCAACCTGCCCCATTTCCTGGCCCCTGGCGCCATTTCAGGTGCCATTTCAGCTCTGCAACATCAACTTCCTGCTTCTAAAATGGGGAAAGTGTCTGAGGGGAAGGGAAGCTGCTCAGCCGTTAGTTTAAACTGGCAAAATGGCAGCAGAATGAACTGGAGCAAAACAGGGGAGATTTCAGAGGAACTTAAAAGAAAATCACAGAATCACAGACTGGTTGGGAGGGATCTTAAAGCTCATCCAGGCCCACCCCCTGTCATGAGCAGGGACACCTTCCCCTATCCCAGCTTGCTCCAAACTCTATTCAGCCTGGCCTTGGGCACTGCCAGGGATCCAGGGGCAGCCACAGCTGCTCTGGGCACCCTGTGCCAGGGCCTCCCCACCCTCACAAGGAAGAATTTCTTTCCAATATCCCATCTAACTGTCCTCTGGCAGTGTGAAGCCATTCCCCCTTGTCCTGTCACTCCAGGCCCTTGTCCCAAGTCCCTCTCCAGCTCTCTTGGAACCCTTTTAGGCACTGGAAGGGGATCTAAGGTCTTCCTGGAGCATTCTCTTCTCCAGTCTGGACACCCCCAGCTCCCCCAGCCCATCTGAGAAACGAGTCTCTTGCCAAAAATATGCCCATAGAGAATAAAGGAGTGAAGCTTGAAGGATGGAATGAACTCATTTTGTTGCTCAATTGATGGTTTTGGGTTTTTTGCTTTGCTTTAAAGTACTGGTAAACTCAGACTTAAAAAAATAACATATATAAAGTTCTAGACTCATCTGAATAGTCACAAAATGGATACTGCAGTAAATCTTTGCTGCATGTTTCTCTTTCAGATCCTCCCTTAAGGCTGTCCTTCTCTGCCTGTGTGAGGCATGGAGTTAGTTGAAATCGAATCGAGCTATGTTCTAAAGGCCGTATCAATTCTGTTCTGGAATACTTATTTCAAACAACCTCATCTAAAATACTGACTAATGAATGAATTTCACTTTTAAAGCTCAGCTTGTTTCACAAATGATGTCACTGAAATGAAGCTGAAATTGCAGTTTAAGGGAAAAATGAAAGCATCCTCTGGACTTGTAGGATCCTTGAAGATCCATGAGACTGAACAACTCCTCCAGAATGTTAAGAAACAAAGCAAGCACTAAATGTAACACTTCTATGATGTAAGGAAGAGTAACGGTGTATTTTTAAACTACTGTTTGTACATAACAGTGTTACCTGGCACAGAACTTGCAGTCTGTAACACATTCCTACACAAGAGGAACAAACTACTCATCTCCCCCTTTCCTAAAATAATTATGGCTCTATTTGCTCCTACTTAGTCCTTTCCACCCAGTATAATTTGTAGGATCTACATCAAAGTTCCTGTCAGCAGCTGGGGCGAGCAGAAAACGCGCCGACACACTCGGAGGGGTGTTTAGGAAGTAAGGAAGTCGCAAAGCACCTTATAGACACGCTGGTTACTTTACTGATATGGGAAAAGAAGCGCAGAAAATACATTTTGGCAGAATCATTTTAGTTGGGAAAGACCTCCAACATCATCGAGTGATCAACCTGTGACTGATCCCCACCTTATCAACAAGACCAGAGCACTGAGCGCCACGTCCAGTCGTTCCTTGAACATCACGAGGGATGGGGACTCTATCACCTCCCTGGGCAGCCCCTGCCAATGTCTAATCGCCCCTTCTGTTAAGAAACTCCTCCTGATGTCCAACCTAAACCTCTCCTGGTTTAGGTTGAGACTATGTCCATTTTCATGCACAACGACGGGCCGAGATGCCTCAGTTGCACCGAGGCAATGAAGAAATCGGAAGGCAAAGTGCTTCGCTGGTAAGGAACGGCCGGTCCTTCACCCTTCATCCTCACCGGGCGGCGGCGGCCCCGTGGTCTCGGGGGCCCGCCCGCCCCGAGGCACCCGCAGGCCGGCACACAGGCACCGGACGAGCCTGCCCGCCACTCCCCACCCACTGTCTTCCCGGGGGCAGCGGCGCAAGCCCACAGCGGGGGAGCGGCCACCCCCCTTCCTTTACCTTCTCCTCATCCGACACCCGCTCCTCCAGGTCCGCCATCTTGGCAGCTGTGTGCCCGGCCCCGCGCAGCGCATGCTGGGAGCGCCGGGCGGCGGACCGAAAGGGCTGGTAGCGCCATCTTAGCTGCGGGCAGACGCCGCGCGGCCGCCATCATAAAAACGGGTGGGTTCTCGCGGTACCAGCTGACAGAGCCACCGCCTCCCGGAGCCTTCGGGGCTCCCGGTCATCGTGTGGGATATGCTCGGGAAGAGTAGCGGTGATGGGCTCGACGAAAAGGCTGCCCACTCTGGAGGAGCCCCGCCCTGGTCATCCCGGCCCTGTCCCGGCGTGCCCCGTCGGCTGCGACGGCCGGGAGCTGTAGGCCGGAAGCGCAGCTGCCGCCATCTTAGCTGCGGGCAGATGCCGTGCTGCCGCCATCATAGGAACGGGCAGGTTTTTCCCTGCCGGGAACACGGCGGTGGCGGACCTACCGCGTCCGGGGGTCTCCAGGGATCCCGGTTGTGGTGTGGGGGACGATCGGTCCGCGCTTCGCCCTGGAGCAGCGGTGATGGGGTCGGCGAACGGGCTGCCCGCTCTGGCGGAGCCCCGCCCCGGTGCTTGTCCCGCCCCTGTCCCGGCGTGCCCCGTCGGCGGTGATGGCGGAGGGCAGCGGTAGCGGTGGGAGCGGCCGGGGGTTGCCGTGCCTCGGGGTGGCTTCGGCGTTCCGGCGCTGGGAGCAGCTGCGGCGGCGGGCGGCAGCGCCCTGGGCCCGCGGGCTCCTGGCCGTGGCCGCCGGGCTCGGGCTCCTGTACGCGGTGCTGCGGGTGCCGGTGCGACTCCGGGACGGCCTGGCGGCGGGTGAGGGCGGCAGGGGCGGATGGCGCGCCGGGGGGAGGCGGATCCTGCCTGTGGAGCCGGGCGTGCGGGCAGGGCAGGGTCGGCCCGGATCCCCCGAGCATCCTGGCCTGTATCGGGAACAGTGTATCTAGCGGGACCGGGAGAGTGATCGTCCCGCTGTGCTGGGTACTGGCGAGGGGCTCCGCCGGTGCTGTGTCCATGTCTGGGACCTTCCATTCAGGAGGAACATTGGTGGGTTGGAGTGTGTCCAGACAAGGGAACCGATCTGGGGAACGTCTGGGGCACCAGGAGCGGCTGAGGGAGCTGGGAAAGGGGCTCAGCCTGGAGAAAAGGAGGCTCAGGGGGGACCTTGTGGCTCTGCACAACTCCCTGACAGGAGGGGGCAGCCGGGGGGATCGGGCTCTGCTCCCGGGGAACCGGGACAGGAGAAGAGGGAACGGCCTCAGGCAGTGCCAGGGGAAGTTCGGGTCGGACATCAGGGGGAATTTCTTCATGGAAGGGGTGGTCAGGGATTGGAAGGGGATGGTGGAGTTTCCATCCCTGGTGGTATCCAGGGCACTCAGTGACCTGGCACTCAGTGCTCTGGTCACAGTATTGACAAGGTGGGGATTGGTCACAGGTTGGACTCGAAAAGATCTTTTCCAAACTAATTGATATTTTGAGTCTGCGAATATGTCCCAGCAGTGCCTTATGGGCCGGTCCTGCATCCCAGCTTCGCTTAGTGGCACACTGGGCTCATCACCTGCCCCCAGGGTTGGGGACTTGGCCGAGGACTGTGCAGTCCTGGGGCAGCCGGAAGCAGCCAAGGCACTGCCCCGGTGCCACTTGAGTGCTGCTATGTGCTCCCACCTGCAAGTCTGTCAGGCTGGAGCCCTGTTGTCAAGGCTGATGTGCAGTTTGAGTCCAAACCATGGTCAGAGCACCACTAGATAATTACATTCCCTGCATTATGCTCTCGATAGCAGGAGGGAGAGGTCTTTGGAAAATATATGTTAGCACTGAATATAAATTTGCATCAAAACAGCATGATTTTGTCTTAAAGTGAAATAATACATTAAATTGGCTTGTTGTGGTCCACCAGCCACTGTATGGGTCAAACCATAAGATGCTTTGTCTAGAAATGTACACTGATTTTTTTTTAAATTTGGTATGAAAATTAACTGTCACAGGTGGTTATAAACAAAATAATATGTGGTGAGGATTCCCCCTAACAATGTAGCATTATAAAGCTCCTGAGCCTATAGTATACTATAGATTTGCATGATATTCAGCGTTCTTTAATAGACAAACTATTTTTGTTTTTTAGTTCTGTTTGTCAAGTCTTTGGTTTTGTTTCTCTTAACAGTGACCGTGTTCTTAAGCACTTTGACTCCAAAATTCTACTTTGCCCTTACAGTGACTTCATCTTTTATATCTGGACTGATATTTGTAAGTAGTCCTTTTTTTTTTTTTTTAAACAACTTTAGCACCTCTCAGATGACTTTATGAGGGGTAAATGGAATGAGTATCAGACTCTAGAGGGTGCCTTTGTGCTGGGAAGGAACTTCTCTGATGTATTGTAACAACTCCTTTGCTGTGTGTTGTATGTTGGGACTGTATGAGTCTGCGAAAATAACTTGTATGGAATCCTAGAATTGTTTACCTCCCCTGACACAGCTCCAGCTGCTCCCTTGGGTCCTGTCACTGGTCACCAGGGAGAAGAGACCAGTGCCTGATCCAGGCACAGGGTCCAAGTTGGTCCAGGGCTGACAGTTGGGTGTAGTGCTTGAGGGCTTGTGATATGCAAGTATTTTTAATAGCTTCAAAAAGAGAGAGTAGTATTTTTGGCCCAAAATTTCTGGTAAGTGACCATCATTGCTGTTAACTTAGCCTTGTCTCTTTGTTAGCCTCTCTCTTTCTGGTTAGCAGAACATCTCAGTTTAATGGGCCGTTTTGTCCTTTATTCTTTTAGATTATTTTTGTGAAATGAAAAAACTACACCTGTGTTGAATACTACAAATTTGGTACTACAGGTAGGGCTACAGCTTGAAATATCCTCACCAGAAAAGGAGGATATAATGTTTTTTGCCTCTGTTTCCAGTTTCCTTATATAGGCACTACTGAAAGGGTTTGTGAGTTACCCTAATGACCTGGGGAGGGCAGAACATAACATTTGGCTAAAATTTTGCTGTTTTTTTTCCAATCTCTTTCATGTTCTTTGAGTGATTCTGCATGACAAGACAGGCCAAACCAGATCATTAGTGTTACTCTGTCTGGAGATAAGTTGTATCCCTGATGCTTTGCAAGGGGATGTACTCACTGTGAACATTCTTCATCTCTCATGTTTGCTGGAAGGGTGTCACCTAAGGAAATTTCTGGTGCTTTTTTTCTCCTGTGACAGGTGTTTGAGTGGTGGCACTTCCGAAAATATGGCACATCTTTCATTGAGCAGGTTTCTGTGAGCCATTTGAGGCCACTCATCGGGGGTGCAGAGAACAGCCCCCCAGCCCCGGCAGCTTTCTCGGCGGGGGAGAATGAGACCAGCAGGCAGAACATACCAGGTGATTCCTGATGTGTCCCAGCAGCTTTCCTTAAGCTTTGAGGTGGCTTTTAATGGCTTTGCCTCTGCCTTAGTGCTTGTAAAGAATAGACAAAGCCTACATCTTACAAAGCCTTTTATTAGTAGTGGTAAAAATAAACTAAATAATAATGTATTTTTGCTCTAAGCCATTCCTTGTTAAAAATATGATTTAGAAAATGTTATACATTTAGCTAAAACTGTTTTAGTAACCTTAGTTATTTACTATTATAAATATGTGCGAGGTAAACATTGCATGAGTGTACATGGTGGTGTTCAATCTTCCCACCGTATGCTTTTGTACCCCAGCAATGTTGGGGAGCAAAAATATTTATGGAATAGAAAAAGTTTACGAAGATGATTCTATAATAATAAAATTAAAGCAGCTTTTTAAAGCAGAACTGCTTTTGCTTTACTGCATTTTAACATCAAGGTAATATTTCCTGTGCTTTTAATTTAAAAAGTACTTTTTTTTTTTTATTCCCCAGAGTGCAAAGTGTGGCGAAATCCTCTCAACCTTTTCAGAGGGGCAGAGTATAGCAGGTATTAATTATCTTGTTTTCCACTGCATATTTTTAAAATTAATTGGGGGCATGCACATGACTTCTTCACGGAGCTTGCACTGGTAATGTCAAGAGACAGCTGGAGACCTGCAAGATTATAGGGGTGATTGATGCCAATCCTGTGTTTAAAAGGCACCAAGCCAAGCTTTGGCAGTTTCAATGTTAAGAACAAAAATGTTACTGTAACATCAGGGTTTTTTGAGAGTAAAGTGGGAAAAAAACTTTATTCGGAGGTTGAGACAGTGATTCTCAATCTGAATTCTCTTTTATTAAACTCTATTGTAAGTCTCCTAGTGTTACTTCATGGGAAAAGCTGCTTTCTAGGAAGCCAGTTCCCAAATTGTTTAGAACTTTACAGATTATTGAACAGTAGTACTTGAAACTTCATGTTAGTAGCTTTAGTCTCTTATTACAGATTTTCTGCACTAGGCACATCAGATATCCCCTTGGTATCAGCATTGCTGATTGCTAGGAATGGCTCTTACTGAAATTTCTGCTGTAGGTACATGTGGGTGACTGGGAAGGAGCCTCTTACTTATTATGACATGAATTTGTCTGCTCAAGATCATCAGACCTTTTTCACATGTGACACGGATGCCCTTCGGCCTTCGGATACAGGTACTGGCGTCTGTGTAAGATGTATAAGTGTTGGACAGTGTCAGGTGTGTGTTTCTAGTGCACTTCAAAGTAGTGCAAGTTATCGTGTCAAATATTTTGTGAAGCTGTAGCCTTTCTCTAAAGAGGTTCAATAGATGTATAGAGTCACAAAGTGATTTGGGTTGGGAGGGACCTTAACGTTCCACTCCCTGCCATGGGCAGGGACACCTTCCACTAGACCAGGTTGCTCCAAGCCCCCTCCAATCTGACCTTGAAATTTAGTGTTTAATGTTTAGTGAAATTTAGTGGAAAGATGTTGTTTTACCTTGTGCATTCTCTACAACTTTAGTCCTGACATTTTTTAAGATCTCACACATTTCAAATAATTAACACAATATTGCAAACCTGGATTATATTCTCAACAGTCAAAATGTGGTCTCATTTAAGCCTTAACAATGAATAGTGAGGTCTCCAGATTTTTTTCCTTGTGTTCCACATGTTTAGTGCAGAAAATGTTCTTTACCTGGTTATTGTCAGTGTGGGTGTGAATTATTGTCAATTTGTCACATTCCAGAGGTGTTCCTTGTCAGCTGGCTGTGACATGTTTGATATGAAAGATGTGTTTTTATTTCACAAAAGGGAGTGTATTGTCTCGCTTGCTGAGCCAAGACTAATATTTTGTTTCCGAAAGAAAACTCAAATATTTTTCCACGTTATTCTTGCTGGACAGCAGGAGGTTTTGTTCCAAAAGAAACATGTATAGATTCTTCAGTTTTCTTATCATCCTTGAGATAGGCCAGATATAGAACTCCATGAATGTAAGATTTTGGAGCTCTTTCAGAACTGGTTTTTAGTGTGAAAGTTAACAATTCTGCATTGAAAATGGTAGCTCTGAGTGTGTTGTTTTCCTAGAAGTTGGTTTTCAGTTTGTCTTTTCCATTTTTCCCGAATGGAAGCTTGGTGGGGAGGGGTTTAGAGTCATTGCATTGAAATAATTTTGAATTCAAGTTGTAGTTCAAAGGACGCTTCTGAATAGATTTCACCCTTTTTACTTGTTCCCTAGAACACTTCCTAATAAGCTGATTAATTGTATATCTTGAATTGGCTTTGCCGTGTGTTGCCACTCAAATGTGCTTTGTAAATTTAAAAAGAAATTGTTAACCCTTTATGATCTGACAGTTGTCTAAAAATAATCATGGAACAGAATCCCAGAATGGTTTGGTTTGGAAGGGACCTTAAAGCCCATCCAGCTCCACCCCCTGCCATAGGCAGGGACACTTTCCACTATCCCAGGTTGCTCCAAGCCCCGTCCAGCCTGGCCTTGGATACTTCAGGGATGGAGCAGTCACAGCTGCTCTGGCCAACTTGATATTTTAAATACAAAACTCTACCTGTGCAAGACACCACTTACTCCATCACTGTTTCCCCTGAAGTTCTGTTTGAAAGCTTAAAGTTCTGTGCAGGTCTATGCAAGGACCTGTGTTTAACAATTGCTCCTGCCAAGCTTTCGACAAGTCTTGGAAAATGTTTCCAAAAATCTGTAGCAATTTAGAAATTGTACATCTGCCTGGTTATGTAAGCTGTTTCTGTGCTCCGTGTAGGAGTTCTGAAATGGTCAGTGAGGGATCTTCCCAGTGGTGTTGCTTTCTTAAACTAAATTTGGGGCGTAACGAACTGTTGCAAGAATTTGGTGCTTGTGGTAGGAACAGGCTGAAATTAAAACACTTGTTTGTTCTTTCTTGTAACGATCATACAGCAAAGAAGAATTTAAAGACTGGAAGGGAATGTTAATTAGAGCTGGTTCCATGCAGCCAGTGTTGCCTCCACTGGCTCCCAGGTCTTTCACAGGCATCCATGTCCCTCACCAGCCTTTCCATGTTTTTCCTACAGTTATGCAGAAGGCATGGCGAGAGAGGAACCCGCAAGCCCGGATTAAAGCAGCATATCAAGCTCTAGAGTTGAACAATGAGTAAGTTTGTAAGTTCAGTTGCTGTATTTCTGGTGTGAAGGATTAAGTGGAGGGATACTGAGTACACTATGAGTTTCTTCATCTAGTAATTCACTTTTAGCAAAGTTCTGAGTAGCTTAAGGGGGACTTTTGGGACTGGGAATTGCACATGGGGCTGCACTGAAGTATTGAATTGTTCTACTAAAAACATCTTTTGTGCTGCTTTTTTTCTTAAATCGTTGTATTGGTGGCAATAACAAATGAGAAATCTTATTCAGGTGTGGAATGGTCTAAATTGAATATGAGATCATGTATTTCAGAGATGGCATCGTGGTAGAACTGTATTCAGAATTCACAGATGCCACTCCTGTAAAGGATTAAAAAGTCCTCTGTAGCATAAACCAAAGAATTTCCCCCACTACTGTGATCCGCTTTGGTATGTTGTCTTGTTATTTTTGCATAAAATGTTTTAAAACATTTTATGTTTTTGAAAAAGCAAACCAAACAAAGAAAAACCTTTTCAGACATTTACAGACCATTTTTACAGTTTAAAGGAAAATAATTTAACTTGCTTTTACAATGTTTTCCTTTGTTTTTTCTCCAAATGTGGGGGGGAAGGGGTGTTTTTTTCTGTAAAATGGAAAAGATTGATTTTTTCCTGTCGCTCCCCCTTTGAACTCACGTCAGTATTTTGGAACTTTAATGTTGTCAATGCTTACATCTTAATCATAAGTGAATCTTGCCCATTTCTAATGCTTCTAACACTTACTAAAAATACTAAACTTCCTCCCTCAAAATAACTAGTAGGTTTTTCTCTTATTTCAGTTGTGCTACTGCATATGTCCTTCTGGCTGAGGAAGAAGCAACAACTATTGTGGATGCTGAGAAATATTTCAAGCAGGCTCTGAAAGCAGGAGAAATGATTTACAGAAAGTCTCAGAACTGCCATTCCCAGAGCCCCCAGCATGAAGCACAGCTGAGTAAGGACTTTGAATCACATTAACTCTTGGGTTTGTGTGAGCAGAAATGTAAAACTGAAGTTATAATTAGGAGAGGTAAGGATTGGAACTGATAGACTAATATTTTTCTGTCTTTGTAATCAGGAAGAGACACCAATGTATTGGTGTATGTGAAAAGAAGACTGGCTATGTGTGCCAGGAAACTTGGAAGAATACGAGAAGCAGTAAAAATGATGAGAGATGTAAGTAAGAGTAAAGAAAACCTGAGTTAACCATTGTTTTCAGTCACATTGTCCAAATTGATGGTTTTAATTTCATTTCTAGGCATCATAATTAATCTAATTGAATTATTTTCCCATGAGATTTGCACATCATGATTGGATGGGCTTTGAGTAAGCTGGTCTAGTAGAAGCTATCCCTGCCCTTCTACTATGGCAGGGGGTTGGGATGAGATGAGCTTTGATTGCTTCCAACCCAAACCGTTCTGTGATTTTATGAAATGATGCAATTCTTTTCATGCTGCTTCCATGCTGGTTTCTCACACTCCGAGACAACAGAATGTTGAAAAACCCTAGATTATTGTACTGATTTCTATTAAGCATTTCAGTGATTCAACTGCAATTCTATATGTAATTTATTTCTCTTTACTGATTTGCAGCTGATGAAAGAGTTTCCACTTCTCAGTATGCTGAATATCCATGAAAACCTCCTGGAGGCTCTTCTGGAATTACAGGCTTATGCAGATGTCCAGGCAGTTTTAGCCAAGTTTGATGGTAAGTGATGCCTGTTGGAAAATGTGAGTGTTTTTGAATAAGAGTGTAAGTGAAGTGGGCAAGGGATGTCTGTCCACAGGCAGGAGTTTACCCATGACCTCAGCAAGGTGAGGGGATTCCCTTCATCAGTAGCAAACAGGTGCTTCCTGAGTGCAGGTCAAGTTCTCTTATTGACTGCTGAGGTCAAATTTAGGCAAACTAAATTTCATACAAATTACTTACTATGTTTTTAAGTTACTTCTAATCTGTAAAGAAATCCTTGCTTCAATTCAAGGATTATTTTAATTAATCTCTTCTGCATCCCTGGTTATGCCTAAATTCATCAGCCTTTTTCAGCCAGCACATAGCCCTGTAAGTAATTGATGTAAGTAAGCTGGAAAAGGTAGTTTTCCTTTCTGTCATCTTCCAGGCTTGCTCTCGTGCTTCTGTAACGTGGAGGTTGCTTGTCAGAGATTAGCAGTGTGCAAACATGCTGTTTGCCAGAGATCAGTGGTGTGCATCAAATGGTGTAGTTTGCTTTCACTTTCCATCTCAATTAGTAGGTTTCAGATACTGTGTAAGTCTAAATAAAGGTTAATAAAATATATACTTACTTTTTATTGCCCTCAATTTTGCCACCTAGACAGTGCCCATTTCATGAGCGTACAACAGGCTGCTGTCAAAGCAGGGCCTTAAATCACCTTCGGAATAGAGGGACATAGCAGCAGTATTTTATGACAGTTACTCTCAAAAGTTGTTGAGTTCTCTCTTATGTCAATTCTTTATTGCCTCAGGGAATCAAAGGGTATGATATTTTTGCCCAAATCCTGTGCCCCTTGTATATGGCCAACCTAGCACACTGCTCCTGTTCCTTGATCCTCTTCTGAGTGGATTCCTCTTAATGTATTAAAACCATTTGCGCTTTGCCCAGTGCTTCCTTCTGTTAACACCAGGAATTGTGACACTTTCTTAAGAAAGGGTTGCTGATCTTTTTCTGAGTGTCTGGAAAAACGAGTACAAGCTTCAAACTCCCTGCAGCACTCCTGTGTTTTGCTTGACACGACAGCCAGACTTGTAGTAAGTGATGGACAAGCCCAGGATGGGATTTACCAAAAAAAGCAAGAACCATCTAACTATACACAACATGGTACTTGGGAATTAGACCCCAGACTTTGTCTGCTTTTAAAGTAAACTTGCACTGTGGAGTGCTAACCTTCTAATCTGTAATTGTCAGCTCAAACTTGGCTTCAGATATTCTACAAAGCTACAGCTAACAGAATTCTCCCCCATGGAACTGCAGAAGAACAGAAACTGCATTTTTGTTAAAATTCATCTACGTGTCTGTAATGTAATTTTTTGTGATCAGCTTCTGGTCAGTCTCTCAGTGTTGTATAAAACTGTGTTAATGCACAGTTGAAAAATTAAGTAAAGATTAGAAGTTTACTTTAAATCTTTGTGGGTTAATACGGGAAATACATTCTGTTTTTAAGTGTATTTATATGTGCATTTCTCTTTGGATTCAGTTTCAGTGTGTTGGTACATTTAGAAACAAAAAATGACTCTACCACCTAAGTACAGCTTTGAGTTTTCAATCTGAGACTGACTGGTGACTGTGCAAAGAAATTTCTAATCACAGCTGAAATGTTCCAGATGTTACATTCATTGTCTCCCATACCCAAGGAAAAATCTTTAACTCAAAGGATGTGGGTTTAAAATGTTTGTATTGCCTTGGAATCTTACAGCTTAATTATTTTATTTTTTGCAGATATCAGTCTTCCCAAATCAGCAGCAATATGTTACACAGCAGCTCTGCTAAAAGCCAGAGCTGTTTCAGAAAGGTGAGCAAAGATGTGTGAAAACTGGTTTGTTGCTAATCTTGGGTTCTGATGTAAAATATGAAGGAAAAAGGTTTAAATCTTTTATGTTTTAAAATTACTTCTAATCTGTAAAGAAATCTTTGCTTCAATTCAAGAATTATTTTAATTTTTTAATGTTTTTTACATCCCTGGTTATGCCTAAATATGTAGCAGTTACATTTCTAAGAGCAAGTTGAGTGTATTTATATATGCACATACATTTGTGTGTGTAATTAAACACAATTTAAAATTCCTTTTAAGCATCCATAAAGTTAGTACAGGTGAAGATGTTTTTCAAGAGCCTATGAATTGGCCAAGTGCTTTTGTATAAATTCTGGTTTTAGTGTTTTGCTTGGGATTTGTTTTTTGGGCTGGGTGCAGGGTATTTGTGGTAGTTGATGCTGGCATTTCCCTGTGCTCTGAGCCCAGCTCCACCTCCCAGCAGGTGATGCTGTAACAGGGAGCTGAAAGCCAGGGCACTCACCTGACATGATTGACATGAGTTTTCATATGTCACGTGGGCATTGGTAACAGTCAAGATACCTAACTTAACATGAACATTTTTCTCCTAGAAGGGTTTGTTTGTCTTTCTTGATAAATCAGCCAATTTTTAATGAAATCCAAGTTTGCAATGCAAATGAACACCTGGTTAGCATTTATTATTTATTACTCTTGTTCAGCGTGGGTTTTTCCCTTCAGGTTCTCCCCAGAAACCGCCTCCAAGAGAGGGCTTAGTACAGCAGAAATTAATGCTGTGGAAGCAATTCACAGAGCTGTGGAATTTAACCCTCATGTTCCAAAGGTAAGAGTATTTTATTTCCTATTGGACCACTTCTACTGTATTCTGAAAAATACCACGTTATAATATAATTTTGTTATTGGAGCCTTTCTAGCCCCATGTTTTCTTGAATTTGGTTATAACTCCAGCCATGGAGTTGTTAAAAACATTAGTATTTATATCATAAATGTCTTGTGGCCAGATTTTTTTTTTTTAATAATAGCTGATGTTCAAACAGGTTTTTATGCACAAAAATTTAAACTTGGAATGTCCGAACTCATTGGGAAGATCCAGTAAGGTATTAGTGAAGGCCCTTTACTCTCAATAAGGGTAGACATTAATAAATATAAGCGTAGATATTTAGAGGCATAGAACAATCACAGAATGGTTTGTGTTGGAAGGGACCTTAAAGATGCCTCATTCCAACACCCTGCTTCCAAGTCCCTGAAGCCAAATTAAGTTCTTCAAATAATAATCACTCTAGTATTCCAAACCCCTTTATTCTGCTGTGCTTCCAACCATGGCTCCATGGTTATTGAAAGATCTACAGTCACTTATTTTCCTCATCCACGTGTAAACAAGATTAAGAGTCTGTATCACCACAGGCTGTAATTTAATGTCTGGCATCGAAATACAGATTCCACAGAGCATTGTGTGAAAATAAAATCTTGCATTGCTTTTTACTGTACTAGTGATGCTTTCAGTATGAAACCTTGAATGCAGGAGGTTGGCTCAGTGCAGGGTCTAATCCTCTGCAAATGATGATGGAGTCCCAGTGGCTGCTGCTGGGGAGGCTGGAATGATCCAGCCGCTCCGTTCTGTCTGCCTGTCCAATCCAATAGAATGTGCACTGAGAAAGCTAATTGCTGGGAGAAATTGCTGCTTGTTTGCATGACTGATCAAGAGCGTAGCAAGTCCATTTCAGACAGTCTCAGACAGATTTTTCTTTAGCCTCTGCCTTTAGGGGCAGAAGATTATAATGCAGTATCTAAAAGTTCTTTTGTTTTGGGTATCCTCCAGTTGTTTCTGGAGTCTCATATACCTTTTTAAAGAAGTTAGAGATCATTTCAAACAGGCTGTGGTTAAAATATGGTTTGTAGCTCTGCAGACAAATGCAGAAACTGATTCCAGGTTTCAGTAATTTGATTTTCTCTTCTAATTGTACATCTCTCCATTCTTCATGGTTTTTTTATTACAATATTGCCTCGAGGCACCAATTGATTAGATGATAGAGCCGAATTTTATTGGTGCAGACTATTTAGAACTCTGAAATGTTTATGGTCAAAGCAAACAAGTGAACAAGGGCAGAGAAGTGAAGCAACTCGCCCAGTGGATCACAGAGGGGGAAGAATATCTGATCTGTCCCATAGCCTAAAAATAAATGAGTATGTAACGTAGAAATGCCTTTGTTTGCACATCTGATTAAAGTGATTGTCCTTGTATGTAACATCATTTTGCAGAAGGAAAATAAAGCAAGGTTTGTTTCTCTCTGTTCTGCTTTTACAAGGCTGGGGTTTGTTTGGAAAGTTAGAACCAGCTAGAAAACTAGTCCTCTTAAGCCATTTCAAATTAGAAATCCATAACTGCATTTTGGTACCGTATGAAGCAATCTTTTGCAGTCATCCTCTGAATATTTTAGAGATTTTTAATGTGTATAAAGACTTCAAAACCTTCTGTTCAGCACTGAGATACCTTCAGTACTGACACCTTGCCTGTTTTATGCTTATGGACGTGAAAACCTGCCAGACTGGAATTTTTCTGTGTATGTGGTACCATGGGCTCAGAGAGAGCCAAAGCCTGGAGCTGAGCATTGGTGTGTTGTGGCAATACTTGCAGTGGGGCTTCACCACCACTGCTGGGTTTATATTCCCAGTTAGCATAATGGAAGAGTGGGCACTGTGGAGAGCATGAGGAGTTGGGTCAGGGGTCAGATATTTGAGACCATTTTCCCACAGCAGCCCTGTGTGAGTGATCCTTTACTGTGTTAAAAAAAAAAACAACCTTAAAAAAAAAATTGAAGAGGATTAGAGAGGATTAGCAAGAATATTACCCTCCGGAGTGCAGGCCCAAGGCACTGAGAGAAGAACCTAGCCAGGCAGCAAATGTGCTTTATTTGGCCGGGGCACAACCCTTCCTACATTCCTTGAAGAGTCTGAATGGGAAAAGTTAAGTCCTCAAACTGGATTAGTAAATAATCTCATAGTTTGTGGCATCTGCTGAAATAAATCAGTGAGTTAGCTGCATTCTTACACTTCGGGGGACACTCCGAGGAATTGCCAGCTACATTGATCAAAGATGTGCATTAACTTTGGCTGTTATTGAACGAGACACTGTATGGTAGGAGAGAACAGCTCACAGGTAAATACTAGAGCTGAAACTGTCATTTCATTCTTGTAAAAAGTAGTCATCTGTTTTTAAAAGCTAAGTTCAAATGAATACCTGACTTTTTTAATGTACCATGAGAAAATGTGATACATTAAAAAAATTTCGTGTTCTGTGTTGCAAAAGAAATGGGAAGTGATGAATCCTTGTGTTCTTTGACCCTTCTGACCATCAGATTTTCTGCTGATGGAGGGAGAGGGCTGAAATTGAAAAAAATCTGAAATAAAACATACTTTGTGGTAGCCCAGAAAGACCACATTAAAAGAAGATTTGCCTGCATTTGGTTTATTATTCTTCCGTTGGTTAGCACACTGACACTTTCAGGTTTGCGGCTCATACTTTAGAGCTAACAAGTCCTCAACCGCCTACATTGAAACTTTCAGTGATGAAGTAATGAGCAAAAATACTGTTGGTTTGGGGTTTTTTTGTCAGCCTAAATTTGTCCCTCATTGGTGTTGCGCGTGCAGCATTATACTTAATGTCTGTTCCACAAGAATGTATTTTTATTTTGTCTTACTGAAGCTGTATGTTTTTTCTTGATTTTTTTTTTCTTGTATATGTGAAAGCCTAATTTAAGAGTCATATACACAGGAGTGTGTTTTGCTGCTTTTCATTTCTCACGTGAGTGCAGCCTGGCTGCTTTGTGGTAGAAACTTGCCCCTTCTACGCTCAGTTACGCCTAAAATGATCATTTATGTTTCAGGATTAAAGATTTTGAAATATTCCATGTAACCAGGTGGGCTTTTCCATTTTTCCTTTCAGTATTTACTAGAAATGAAAAGCCTAGTGCTGCCTCCAGAGCACATTCTGAAGCGAGGGGACAGTGAGGCAGTAGCCTATGCTTTTTTTCACCTCCAGCACTGGAAGAGGATAGAAGGGGCCCTAAATCTGCTACACTGCACATGGGAAGGCAGTAAGTATCTCCTTTTCTTTTTTTCTGTACAGTAGACTAGTCTCTCTGCCTTTACCCCCCTCAAACATGATTGGTTCTTTGTGAGAAGCTGGTCGCCTGATTAGATACAGATCTAACGTCACTCACCCTTTTTGCAGCATTTAGGATGATCCCATACCCGTTAGAGAAAGGACATCTTTTCTATCCCTACCCGAGCTGCACAGAAACAGCAGACAGAGAGCTGTTGCCAAGTAAGTGGTTTCTAAGCAGTAATGATAATAAAACACAGGCTAAGGACATATTCAGTTTGTGTTATTCTGTATTTACCTTACTGTGATTTTTTTAGTTTGAGCTTCCTGTGAAGGGGTTTCAGCTATTTGTTGATGTCCCTCCCAAAAGATCCTGAAGCACTTGACGTGTGTGTGTGTGGTAAATGTCAGCTCGATGCTGTAATAGCCTAAGTCCTTCAGAGATGAAATCTGTGTGTGGTACATTCAGACTGAGTCTGGCCAACTTTGAGAACAAAATGGACCATTTGTTAAAAATTGCTTTTAAAAGAATTCGTGGATTTGACTGCTTTTGTAGCAAGGAATCAATCCATGATTCTAGTCCTGCATTGGGTATCCAGTAAAACCTGACTGATCTTACAGAGAATCCTTGGTTAATCTGTAGCTTCATAGAACAGGTATTGCTTTCTGTCATTAATCCAATGGTCTGTATTTATCTGCTGGCTGCCTCCTGGAACTTCTTATCCATGTATTTCTACAGGTTTATAATAATATTTGATACTGAAAAGTAAGTCTTATCCAGCTGCTCTTTGCTTCAAGGTTACTTTATGCAATTATGAGACTACATGTTTTTTCCTTTGGGCAAGACAAATAAACTATATCATTACTGCCTGTACTCATGATATTTAGGAAAGTAGCATTAATTTAGATTAGAATTGAGCTGTTAATTATACATCTTAATAGAATTCCATTGGGGTTGAACTTCTATATCTTGAAGAAACACAATTCCCCTGGGACTGGAAAGGGCTACTGCAAAAGCACCAGCAGCCCCACAGAGACCACAGCTGTGGAAAGGAAAACTGCACAGACGTGTTTCTGTTTAAAAGCCTGAAGTTATATTTAAAATGTGTAATTTAAATTTGCCCCCAGACTGCTTTAAATTACTCATTTCTCACTTATGCAGGATATTGCACAAGGAATTCCTTGGTTAGCAACTAACCCTAAATTGTAGACTTCCCAGCATAATTAAACACCAACACATGCAGATATTTCAACAGGATCACTCACGCATTCCTGTTATGTTTTAAATATAAAACTACCTATAAATAAAATCATCTTAACACTTTTATTGCAGTACTTCCTTGAGAAATCTTGACACTTAATTTTTTAAAAATTTATCTATTTAAAATAATGTTGACCAAATCAATGATTCAGAAAACCTGGACTGGTCTGACGAGTAATGCTTCTCAAATGTCTGTGAACGTATAGAATTAGCTTTAGTTGTCTTTACCTATTTTGAATTTGGTTGTAATTTCCCAGTGTAGGAAAAGCTACTGCAAAAGGAATTGGTTCCTATTTTTTAAACACTTTCCTAAACTATATTCCTCCATATTTTAGAAAGTAGGTGAGTTTCTATATAGTGTGAATCTCTGGGTACCATTAACATCTCTGACAGATGTTAGACATGGATTTCCAAATATTCTACTTAATTGTGCTCCAAAATCATATCATTAAAACCAAAACAAACCCTGAGCACTTTGCCATTAATGAGTTGCAAGAGCACAAGATGCTTCTACTGGGTTTACTCTTCTAACTCTTTAACGTGCCAGCATTCATAAACAGTAACTGGGAGGGTAAAGTGTCTTTTTCCTCCACAGACATCAGTTTAAAAAAGAATACAATTGAATTTTCTCATTTTACAGAAAAAAGCTTATTTATAATTTTAGATTTTTGTTAGGTTTTAAAAACAGCTTGTCAAGAAGGGCAGTCCTTTTATAATTACTTATGTCTATAGAAACTATTTTTTTCTTCATGTAAAAATCTTTTCAAATCGTTGGATAGAAATCAGAGCTGCAGGTATCCAGAGCCAGTAAGTAATTGCAAATTCACCAAGCAGGTCCTCGGCGAGTGGCCAGTAGTAGTGTCGTGAGTGCTGAAAGCTCCACATGCCACCCTTGGCCTGGCTAATCACCCGCTTTGGATTTTGTTACCAGAGATTGGAAATTGCAAGGAGCTGCTATGTACAGAATTTATAACCCAGTCCTGGTGCTGTTTTCTTTGAGGTCTGCTCTGTCAGCTGCTCTGAACAGATTTACTGTAGTCTACAACCAGAAGTCCTCAAGAAGTACTAAGAAAAATGTGTGTATATAACATGCTGGTTGTTTTGTACTTGCTCAGCTTCTTACGGGGTGTGGATATGTGCTGTTCTTTTCAGGTAACAGGATTAGAGCTCCAGAGAGTCGAAAACACCTGAAGTGTTTTAGTTGGTGTGGGTAATTTTGACAGCTTGTGAACTTTACAGGTGTTCCCTCTGTCCTGTTAGAAGAATAGGTACCAAAGACTGAGCCTGATAAAATGCTTCAAAAATAAAGCCCATGCAAATGAAAAAGATGACTGGGAAGAGAATATTAATAATGAAAACAAATATATAATGACTATTAATAATGAAAACAAGCATGTAATGCAGGGGAAAATTTTTAAGAAGTTAAAGTACTGGAGCCTAAGATGTGCTGCACGAGTCTTTCCTTCTGAAAGTCCAGAAATGAGCTACAAGGCTATAAATAATTCAGAAAGCAGTCCTTGATTATCAAATGTCAACATTCTTCATTTTTTCCTTTCAGCATTTCATGAAGTCTCCGTTTACCCCCAGAAGGAGCTTCCTTTTTTCATCCATTTCACAGCAGGCCTGTGTTCCTTTTCAGCCATGCTGGCCCTCCTTACCCACCAGTTCCCTGAGCTTATGGTTGTTTTTGTGAAAGCTGTAAGTACTATCTCTGTCGTGGGGCTTGCTTAGGTTTCTCATGAGTTTCTGGGAATTTTGATGTCCAGGGTGAAGTAGCCTCTAGTCAATCTCATGCTTGTGGGGCATAAATTACTTTATCTGCTTTAGTAAGAATCTTGGTAGTGACAAACACAGGTTGAAATTTGGGCAATATGTCTGTTTTGACAAGAGATGAACTATTACTGTGACATACCATGGCTTTAATTTGCACTGTTATGGTGAGAGAGCAGCATTTCAGCACCAGGGAAATTTTGCCACAGAACACAGTGTTGAGTATGGATTTTATCCTTGTGGAAGTGAACAACTGCAGTGGGAGAGCCTCGAAGATAAAAGCTGAGAAACAAAGCGCATAGGCAGCTTCCGGCCCCAGCCTCTCAAACTACTCCAAGTAGTTTGGCCAAAAAGGTTTGGCCTTTATTGAACTGTGGATCTCGTGCAGTAGAGCAGAGTCGTGAATAAAGAGCTCCGAACTCTTTAAGTGAATAATTTATTCTGGCTTTGCTAATCAAAATAGAGGGTAAAAGACATTTGCTTCCTGGCTGGTTTAATGCAACAGGTAATGGAGACCCAGGAGGAAAGCCCTTCTTTTTTAAGAATACTTCATTCCTAAAAGTGTTGGCTTTGCTAGTGAACCCAGTCTAGTGTCCAAGTCATGCAGGTTTGAGAGTGGGGCCTCATTTCCACACAGTTGTGTTGATCTTTATGCTGGAAAATGTAGTTGGACATGCCAGTGACAAATTTCAGTGCTGCTCGTAATTGGCTGGGTTCATAGTAACTAGGGGCTAACTATCTGCTTGATTAATTCTATAAGGGCTGCATTAGCAAAGTTGTATGATTTCCAAAGAGATACAAGGCCAAATGTTATGCTAACAAAGAATTGCTTGGTGAAGTTCTCTCTGCTGGGTTTCTTGAACCAAAAAAAAAAAGGAAAAGACTTTGTACAATTGAGTTGGCTTTGCAGTTGGGATGTCCAGTAACATGTCCAAGTGTGGGGAAAAAAACTCCCAGGGTTTGGTCATTTGGCAATGTGTTTATTTAATTTTCTTTAGGAAAAGATAGATAGTGTCTGTTCAGCTGAAAAGATGATCAAGAAGAGTGCGCATTGCCACAGCATTCCCCCAATCAAATCACACTGGCAGCAGGCACAGACAAAGGGGTTCTTGACACTCTCTGTAGCAGTTTAATACCAGCAAAAGTTGAAATTTTGAAATACTTGTACTCAGGCAAGAAGGGAATTCTGTATTACTCTCTTGAGATTGACAGCTGAGAAGGAAATACCAACTTGCAGTATTCTGCTAGTTTAGCTAGAATTAATGTTGACTCTCAATCATACTCTAATGATAAAAATTCTTCCATATTTTACTTATTAGATGATTGTACTCATGATCCCATTCCTGATGTTTTCAGAGGGATTCAGAAAACTTGTGAGAAACAATGATACTCAACATCAAAGTAACATTTCTGGTTTTATTGCCCACAATAGGGGTGTTGCAACTAGATGACTTTTAAGGTCCCTTCCAACCCAAACCATTCTATGATTCTGTGATTCTGTGTTTTAGTTAATAGATTGCTTCAATATTTTAGCTATAGATACTGCTGTGATGGCTGCTACTTTATACATACTGTCTTGTCTTCTGGAGGTCTGTAGTAGTAGCATCTAGTTGAATTTTCATACCAAATATGGAAGATCATCTTCTATTTAATGATACCAGCCTTTCCACTCAAGCATACTGTAACAAAGCAGTTATTATTTGCTATATTGAGCATTATATCTTCAAGTAATTCCAGTGCTTTAAGCTTTCTAAATTATTTTTTCCTATGTATTTCATTACTTCAAGTGTTTTTCATCTTACTGTTCTTTAACTTAATAAATATTGTAATTTGAGATAATAAAGTTCTAGCTGGTATATCTGGAGTGCTTTAGCTATAGACAAAAGCAATGCAAAATGTATTTCCAACTCTTGAATTTCTAAGAAACCTAGAACACAGTTTTAGGAATGGCAATTGGAAAGTATTGTGTTTATGGACTTTTTCACTGTAAATCTCCAAGCAGTGACTCCTTAGATTACATTTCAGTTACTTCTTAATCAAACTGTTTTTCCAGCAGTTGAATCCACAGCGAGCTGAATGCCTGAGAAGGGGTTTAAGAAGTTGAACACCTTTCTATTGACTTGAAAAGTCTGAGTTTACGTACTTTCATTTGTTAGTGCTTGAGTTTGTTTCCTCCATAATAAATCACAGGGTAAACCTTGGCAAATTGCTAAAAATATTCCAAGTGGCCAAAAATCACAATGAAGCATTTACTAGTTCCAATGTATACAGTGTGATACAGCATCAGCAGAGGCCGGAGCGCTGGCACCGGCTGCGGGAGCGGGAACCACTCCTGCCCCCATGCTCCCAGCCCTGGGAGCCGGCGCCACAGGGAGTTTTGGTGTCTTGCATGGGTCAGAGGGTTTGCAGGTGTTGGGGACCGGTGCTGGCAGAATGCTGAGCATTTACTAATGCAGTTAGAGCCCATGAAGGTGCCCAGAGAAGCTGTGGTTGCTGCATCCCCAAAAGTGTCCAAGGCCAGGTTGGACAGGGCTTGGAGCAACCTGGGATAGTGGAAGGTGTCCCTGCCCATAACAAGGTGTTGAAATTAGATGATCTTTAAGGTCCCTTCCAACCCAAACTATTCTGTGATTCCATGGTAACTGTGTGAGTTGGTGCTGGTGAGGACAGTGGAACAGGCAGTGGTAGGGGATCCACAGGAGCTGCAGTACCAGTGCAGGTGTTCCCTGGGCCTCACTGTTTCATCCAGATTTCTGATCTCTTGGAGAATCACACTGTTCTTGATCATCAGACAGCTCTGTTTCTCAAGTAGTTGCTGTTTAGATTCTTCTCTGTAAGTGGCAGAAGGGAGGAAGGTATGCAAATGATGATAATCTGACCAGCTCACTGAACAAGCTGAGAAACACTGCTAGATAAAACAACTTCTGTCACAATTGCAGTCAAAAGGTTCTGATTGTTTTTTCATTCAGTATGTATTTTTATTTTTTAATAATTCCATAGATGGAGAAGTGGGCGGATGTGTATCATCTGGCAGAAGTGAGGTTGCACAATTCCTTCTGTAATACAAAGACACCAAGAAATCTGCAAGAACACCAGTGATATAGAGTGACAGCAGGCACTGTAAACAGATTTCTCAGGAGTTCCTGAAAGCACTGAACAGATCTTCATAGAATCACAGAATGGTTTGGGTGGGAGCGGACCTTAAGGCTCATCCCATTCCACCTCCTGCCATGGGCAGGGACACCTTCTACTATCCCAGGTTGCTCCAAGCCCCATCCAGCCTGGCTTTGGGCACTTCCAGGGATGGGGCAGCCGCAGCTGCTCTGGATGATTCCAAGCAGATTGATCGCATTTTTTACATCTGAACCTTATGTTACTGGAATAGACCAGTATAAATTATTTTTAAAATACTGAAAAAAATAGTGCAGCAGTGTTCCTGCTCTATCCTACTGAAAACAACTTTCTTTTTCAGGGAATTGGATAAAATCCTAAGACAGTCCCTGTTCCAAAGTGGTTTTATATGGATTGCTTGATATTTTCACAACAAAGAAAGAAGTCATGGGACTTAAATTAAAAATTGGCTAATTTTTATGATTGCAAGATTAGGAGAAAACATTTCTCATTCTGGCTGTTCCCTAGCTCCCTGTTGGAGGATTCCTTGCCATTTTGTCCATGGCAGCCGTCTAGGGACAGAGACTAGGGCAAAGCAGAGCCGTGTCTGGCAAGTCCTGCTTTGTGTGACACTCTGCTTTACTTTCAGAACAAATCCCCCTACCACTTTCCCCAAAGCTCATTAAGTGAGACTGGAGAATTAAGTTTTTAGCCAGCTGCTGAACTTTTCATATTTATAAACACTTGAGTCTTTTGCTTATCTAAGAGAAAATGTGTATAGTTTGGAGATGTGCACTTCCCTGCCAATGTGTAATGAGTGGTTCTACACTTGGTAGGAAAAAAAAGCCTGAAGTTTCCTGTCAGAGCTGAGTGTCGATGCCAAGGGCAAAGGTTTCTTGCCTTGCTAATCTACATCTTAACTCATGCACTTAATGTGAAGGTGCCACACGCAAACAGGCAGGGAAGAAGCCCACTGCAAGGAAAAGCTCCTGGACTGCTGCGAATGTTATGTTTTAAAAGCCTTTTTAATGTAATATTTGAGGTTATGATAGAAGCCAGGAGGGCCAAAGTGAAACCTTCAAAGTAAATGAGTCCTGTTGTTGCTAACTCATGAAATGAGGGTTTGCTCAAGGATAACCCAAGTGCCAGTGGAATATTTGGGGGATGGGTTGAGAAGGTGCAGGGGAGTTTGCACGATTTGTTTTAGCCTAATCTTACTTCTGGAACTGTTTAGATGGCATCTAGAATATGGATCCCGTTTGGAAGCACAGACTGGTCTTGGTGGATGGGCTGTTCAATTTGAGTTGGTGACCTGTAAATAATCTATGCCTGAATATTGAAAAAATGGGGTGATCATTAAGGTCCCTTCCTAAACAATCCTGGATTCTCTGAAAATCCGCTGTCCTCCTCTCCCATGTCTGTTCAGTCCTGAAGGCACAGTGCTGAGCAGCTGGAAGAGTTGTAGTATGGAGCAATGCCATTCTAACCCTCGTGCTTTTGCCCAGGTGCTGCGGGTGCTGTGGCCGGTGAGTGCTCCCAGCGTTCTGGCCTCCAGCTGAATGGACTGCACCAGAGGTGAGTGGACAGGGCTGGAACTGGGGCTTCCAGAGGGTTTTTCTTCTTCTGTGTCTTCATTAATATCTAATTTACAACAAGCCTATTTCATGTGAAATAGGCTTCATCGGTGAAGGGATTGGAGTTCAGTTGCCTTGAGGGAAAGACACAGGGTGGTTTTTGTTCATACCTTGAGTCTGCAGAAGGAAGTTGGTTTGGAAAGTGAGCTGATTTATTGTTGCGTTCTGTTTCTTCCAGTGCTTCGGGACTCTTCTTTCACCCTTCAGCTTCACTATGGAACACACTGAGGTCCTGCTGCTGTCCAGCCCCTGGCATCAGCTGACTCCAGTGTGACTGGAGTGTATTTTCCATGATAGTTTGATTTTATTCTCATGAGCTTCTTTTGGTGGTTGGCTGACCCCCAGTTGTGGGGGCCAAGGAAGAAATCTGGGCTCTTCAGACTGATATCTTTGACAGACTTCCATGTTGATGGTGCTTAACATACGAATTTCTTCTTTGGCCTTAATCTGTAATCGTCTAAGAAAATAGTTCTTGTTGAGCAATAGTTTATTGCTCTCTAAATCACTTGGACAACTGGAAGCTCATACTTCCTCTGTAAGAAAGGAGAATACACAAACTGAGCAGGTGTTTGGAGTATTGATACTTCCTTCTCAGCTGCAGATGCACCAGATACTTGGCTTAGATTTAATTTTATAAGCCTTTTTCAAAATATTTGTTAACAGCAAAATATGGTTCTGCTTTCTTTATTAAAAGGTTGCTACCTAACACATTGAATTTGTTGACTTCTTAAGTGTCTGTTTAATATAGATTATAATGTGCAAACAAATGTTTCTTCTCTATCTTATGAGCTTGCATTACTCAAGGAGATGGTAAACTCCTCTGTTTCATGTTACTTCAGATTTAATTGAGCATCTTTTATTCTTCAAGACAAAGCATTTTGAAAGACAGGATGGTTTCTGAAACTGCCCAAAATGTTGTGATATTTGCATGGGAGTCTGTTGGGAGACCTGAACTTTCAAGTGTTAGTCCGAAGTAGTGTCGCTGTTGATACGAAGACTTGAAGAGAATGGAGATGGGGAAAACTCTTCAAAGGATTTGCTTGATATGCAGACCAGCCCTGAGGGTTTGTTTACTGCAGAGGTGAAAGAATGGCTGTGGCAGCCAAGCGGTTTGAGGTAATTGGTGTGACTTCCATTTCTACTCTCCCATTAGATCAAAAGTCTTTTTCCCACGCAGGTCTGCTGCTTGGCATCAAGGAAGCAGAGTCATGTTAGCCCAGGCTTCTTAGAAGGGGAAGTGATAAAAATAGCACAGGCTTGTGGATAAATGCTAATTCTGAGCACATGAAAACGCATCATCTTACTTTTTGCAGATAAACACATATACTTACCTCTAAGAACTGGGGAGATTTTACATGTTTGATCTCCACTATCTTTGTGAATGTTTGTGACATTGATGGCTTCTTTCAAAGGTGGTGTAAATTATTCCAGTTTCTGAATTCTGGATGGAAGAAGCGTGCTGTAGCCTACTGTATTCTCTGAAACAATCCCTAAGTCAGTCAATTACAAGTCCTTTGAACTGACTTAAAATACCTCTTTACACAGAAGATCAAGAATGAATTACTTTTCTTTTTCCTTATTTTCAAATCCTTTTTTACCTTGTAAACCAAGTTCTATGAAGCAGAAAGTTACCTCTGCGTCTCATGTAAGTGTAGTTTATTTGTAACTCTAATGGGAAACACACTTATTTAGGTAGAAATGCCATTGTTTGCTCTCCACTGTATATTTCTGTTGACTGGACTTTAATCCAGGTTAAATATTTGAATTCTTCAAGGAGTCAAAAGGGAAGCCCTACAGAAAGATACTACCGGTGTTTTTAGAGTTACCTAACTACTAGAATGTAATTTTCTCAACTTACTTTCCAGTTGGTCGTTGGGGCTGTTTCTCACTTTGGAATCATTGTGGTGATTAATAGGCCTGTTGTGCTCATGTGATTTCACTTCTTGGTCTGCAGGGGCCCATAAGGTAACCAGTCTAATGCTTTTTAAAGTTGAACCTTTTCCAGCAGTTGTGTGGGGTTATAAATGAAGCTCTGCCTCCCATGTATCATCCCAAGAGCTGCTTTCTCTCACTGTCCTCCCTTGACATAACAGTAACAGAAAGGGGATGGGCTTGTTCTGAAAGGAGAGCTGGCAGCAGGCTGTGTAATGAAAATCTTCCTGTCTCTAGAAGTGCCAGCAATTCTTGAGGAAGGAGTGTTCTCTATGATTTTCCAGCGGGATTGTCCATGCTTTTTGGAAGTATTCCTTTGCCACTTAGGAGCAGGGACTTACACCTGACCCATACCTTAGTAAATACCGTATCAATTATGTTGTGTGTGTGTATATATATATATATATATATAAGTTACAGTTATGACTCAGGACAGATAAATATTGATGTAACTTCCTTGAAACAAGAACTGTGGTGACTTTACAGCCATTGGGATGGCAATAGCTTTTTCACAAGGCTTTATATGGCGTTAACAGACTCCTCATATTTTCAGTTCATTCAGAGTAGCCAGTGAAAGTCAATCTTGAAGATCAGCATTTATTTCTATACCTGAATCTAATGTGTGTATTTGTAAACCAGGGTAATTATAGGCTCTTTGATCATTTCGGCAGGGTTTGAGTTTGGGGTGAGTTTGGTTTGTTGGGTAGTTCTGGGTGCTCACAGTCTCTCACCATGTCAGGACAGATTAGTTCTTAATCAGGATGTCCAGGAAGAGAATGTAGCTGCATTTGTTCCTGCCAGCCTCTGACTTCTCCAGGAGTATTTTCCAAAAAGGACAGGAAGCGTAGGAAAGGGGGAAGTGTTACTACAGTAAAACTATTGTTTGTGAAGCAATTAAGCAACTGAATTATTGTGTGAATTTGCCTTGTCTTACCACTGATTTTAATGAAAAGTGTCTAAAGATCTTTGTGAATCAGGAGTTTATTGCATGTGCATCTGGACAGATGACACAAATGTGATTTAACACATTACTGAAGCAGTTTCCTAATGTTGTCTGACTTGAAGTGTTTGGAAGCTGATGCTTACATGCTATTGGCTATTTGATTTCATGTAGCCACAGAAGTAGGAGCATTTCGATATAGCGTACCATGACGGTGCAGTGGGTGCTAGAGCAAAACTTTCCACTGCCTATTGGCACTGTTAGGATAATAAAACTCTTACAGCAGAGGTGAGGCAGTTTAGACTAATAAATATTACAGGGTAACAAGGTCTGTTCATTGCAACCCTAGTTCATGTGGGCTATAAATCACATTAGAATTATGGGGAATAATCTCTGGCAGATATTTACCATGTTGGGAACCCTTCATTTTTGAAATTTGGAACTGATGCCTGTTAGTATCTTTTATGCATGTATGTGTGTGGCAATAGGACTTTTCCTGCTGTCAGACACCTTGGTCACTGAGGTTATGGGGACAAATTCATATGGAGATAGCCCTGGAGTGGTTCTCCATCCAGGTTTGTCACAGGCCAGTTCCCTTCGTGCATCTCTCCAGCACTGGCCAGGCATGTTTATTCCCTGCTCCTCATCCTGGAATTGTTGTGAGGGTGCCAAGCCTCGTAGATCCATGACTCTGAGCAAGGCAGGGTGTAAAGGTCATAGTTGAGACCATTAATAACAAGGTGCAAACGGCTGGTTTATATGTAATGTGAAGCTTTTTACTTATTTCATTTTTGCACTTTGGGGGCTCTGTTTGCTTATGGAGCACTTGGTGTCTGGTACCTATTTAGGCTGAGAGCAGGCAATTGGGTTCCTTCAGGCCTTCAGAGGAATGCAGAAAATTGTTCTCTGGTGTTGTAATTCTGCTGGGATAACTGGAGCTTATTTGTCTCACTGCTTATTAAATGCATACTTGTCTAGAGGTCTTCTTTTTTTTTCTTTTTTCTCTTTTTTCCTGAGAAATGTTGGGTGAATCCCAAGGACCACAAGTGAGAGGAAGATTCCAGGAGGAGGGGGAGAGGGAAGTGCCTGCACCTCTCCGCAAGCTGCGTCATCCACCTCCAGTGCCAGCAGAACGAAGAGGTTAAATATGAGAGCAGACTCCCTTAGGGAGACGTGTGTATGGGGCTCGACCAGACATAAATTAATATCGCCCTTCCCCCTGCCTGGAGATGAGACAGTGAGGGGAGCAGCACCTCCCAAACACTAATGGATGGGGCGTGTGGTTGGGAGCCAGTGAGGCTGCGCTGAGGTGTCCGAAAGGGCCCAGCTGTGGAGGTCGGGAGCAGATGTAAACTGGTGCTGTGCTCTTTGCAGAGGGCACTGTGGGCAGCAGGGCGGAGGGGGTTCATGGAATCACAGAATATCCTGAGCTGAAGGGACCGGCAAAGATCGAGTCCAACTCCTGGCTGTGCACAGGACACCCCAATGCTCCCACCCTGTGCCTGAGAGCATTGTCCAAATGCTCCTGGAGCTCTGACAGCCAAGGGGCTGGGACCATTCCCTTGGGAGCCTGTTCAGTGCCTGACCACCCTCTGGGGGAAGAACCTTTTCCTGATGTCCAGTCTAAACCTCCTCTCCAGCACTCATACTCTACCAGTTTCTGAGCAGTGCCCAGCTTGCCCTGTTTTGCTGTTAAAAGGGACAGACTCCTCTTGTCTGTCTCCTGTATTTAATGAGGATGGCTGCAGAGGTGACGTATGAGCTGTTGTCACCTGCTTTTGGGTCAAAAATCTGTACAGATCAGTCAGGATGACAGTAGCAATCACAGTGGGCTTCTCTGCTCAGTCTCCTGTGCTCTGAATTCACCCATCTTACAATAAAGGTGAATAAAGAGTAAAGGCAGCTTCAGTTTCCAGCTCTGTCTCCTGGCTGCCTCCTCCCTGTCTGGAGCCTCCTTGGCGGGGTGTGCTCTGCACGCCCCAGCCCTTACACTGGAGGGACAAGACGGTGATCAGGGATGCTGCTCATGTGCTTGGAATTTTCCTCATTTCCAGCCTTGACTGCTGTTCTGTGCTCTTTGGTGGGATCTTCAGTGAGCCTGGTCATTGGGGAGAGCGAGATAACACACCCACACTTACGGCATCAGTAAGGGTGCATCCACCATGATGAGTGTGTTCCTCCGCTGGGATCTTCCCCCTTTGGTTATTTCTGGCCAGCAATGTTTTCCTTTTACTCTGGATGCATTGAGTTGTGCAATCACAGTGCGGCCTCATCGATTGGACCCTTCTCTTAACAACCTCTTGATTTCTTCGCTAATTTGGCTGTGGGCTTTCATCAGTTATAAAAACAGAGTGACACAGTATGTGACTATTGCATTCTCCTGCCTTGACTCACCGGCTGTGATTGCACAGCAGTGACCCCCCTGCTGCTAGCTGGAGCAGCCCTCCATGACTCGGCTTCAGGAATATGGGATGTGAAAGCTCGTGCTCAGATCTTGACAGGCTGTGCAAATTTTAGTCCAAATGCCACAATAAATCTGTCCCTGTGAGCTGGGCCTGTTACAGCAGGTGATCCCCCATGGATTACACTGATCACAGGTACCTGAGCAAAGCCTTCTGTGCCTTTATGAGCCCAGTGGAGAACAGAAAAGGCTCATGGGGCGACAAGGGAGTGTTGGGACTGGGATGTAACTTGGCAATGTATTCAGCTGCATTGCTGAGCTCAAGAACTTACAGACCTTGCCATTACCTCCATCCCAAAAAATGGTGGTGTCACCTGGGCTAAGGCCTGTTCTCACCCATGTAGAGAAAATCAGAATTATAGAATCTCCTGGACTGTGGAAGAGACCCACAAGGAACATTTGGCTATCAAAGTCCAATTCCTGGCCCTGCACATGGTTGCACATTTCCAATGCCGCCTTCCTCCTCCCCTGTGTCCTGTCCAGCTGCTTCAGAGAAGGTAATATATTCAAAAGCTTTTTAAGCAATTAATTCTGCTCCTTGTCCTTGAGTGCAGACAAGCTTTTGACTCAAGGATAGTTAGAAGATGAACTTGCATAAAAGGCTCCCTGCACATTTTAGGCAGATTACTTAAGAGGGGCTTCTGAGAGGGACTGAGTGTTCCCTGGTGAGGCTGCAGCCTTCAGAAATGTTTTGAGATGGAAAACAGCTGTTTGCCAAGGATGAGTGTGCTGAGGGGAGCTTCTGTGGGGCTCATCTGCAGGAAGGTACTGACCAGTCTGAATTTCCTTCAGCCCACAGTGGGACCTTGTCTTGCACAAGCACTGGGAGTTCGCTCTGGCTGACCAGTGTATTTCTATTCCATTCTATTCTATTGTATTTCTGTGGAGTTTTGCTAATTGCTTGTTAATAAATGAGTGTAGCCTTGCTTAGTCCTTTGCAGAAGAAACTGTCACTTCTTCTGTCAGGTGGACTTGGATGGGCTGTCTCCATGACTGCTTCCCAGGTACTTCTGTAGCACTTGCACTTGATTCCAAGTATTTTTACTCCTCTTATTTACTGCTGTGACAGAGGAATGCAGCTGCACAGGTGGCCCTGGCAGGGCTAGGGAGGGTTCCTGTCTCAGCTGTGGTTATTCTACAGAGCACTGGAGGCATCCAATTTCAGCATCTCAGTGATGAAACCGGAAAGGGGGGAAGCCAATAAACCCAAGACAACCTGTCCTTGGAGTTTCCCTCTTTGTTTTAAAATATGAACATCTGCATTCAAAGGGAGGGTATATTTTGGCAGCAGCCATTGATTAAGGTGTCATTCATCAGGTGGGCCCACAGATCTCCTACAGACACCCCCGGGGTCCTCTGAAGACGAAGTGTTTGTTGACAGCTGACCCCCGGTCCCCAGGCACTGGATCCTTCCCAGCCCAGGGAGTGTGTCCTGCTCTGGGAGGGAGGCTTGGATTGATGGCTAAGGGGGCAGCATTTTTTTCAAGTCTGTCGTAAATTGATGGTAGGTGGAGCAGTAATGAAGATAAACGAGAGGCTCTTCCCGGTCGATTAGCCTGTGCTGATGGATGCTGCACTGGCTTGGGATGCCTTTGGCCTGGCTCAGACCTCCTGCTCACCTGTCAGCATTCCTCAGTACAGCCAGGATGGGAAAATTGTCTCTCCCTGAAATTCAGAGGGTCTTGGAAGGGCCTGGGAGAAGACCAGAAGTCTCCTGGGTAAACACCAGCTCCAATCCAAGAGCAGGGAAGGTGCTGCTGAACCCTCTTGTGCTGTCAGGGAATTGGTTCAATTCTTTAAGAAACAGGTTAGGCAGTGGGGAGGTGGTATTCCCATAATTCTCTTAAGAGCTCCATTAAAATGTCATTTTTTGGCTTTGCTGTGGCTTTGCAGCAGCTCTGCTGAAGATCCTTTTCCTGCATGAGCACTTTTGGGGGTCTGGCATGGAGGAAGGTGCTTAATCCAGCCCATGGCAGGCTCTTAATTCTTTGAGCAGTTCCCCCATCAAAGCCGGTTTCAAAGTGATTTTCTCTCCCCACTTAAACTATTCTGTCCTAGGGCCATTGAGTAAAATCCCTGTTCGGAGATGCTCTTGGTACAGTAGCCGATGGGTGGCTTAGGACCAGAATAATCTTCTTTGCCTTAATCCCATCCTGCTCCTTTGACCTTCCTTCAGACTTTGCTCTTGTAGCCTTGCCCACACATCTCGCTGCTTCCAGGAGAAAACCCCAGCTCCTTGGAGACCTCTGACATCCCCTCAGGCAGCAGTAAAGCAGACCCCAGCAAAAAGTATTTGCAGGTGAATGTCCCTGTTGACTTGGCCTTTCTTATTGTTACAAGTTTGGAACTTCCATGAAAACTTCCTCTGTGTGAAACGTCCTTACATGCTCACCAGCATGATGCTGAGCAGTATCAGGAAAATGAACCCCATTTTTCCTGGCTCAGGGAGGAGGCACAGCCTGCCTGAGGCAATGTGCAGCCTAGCTCTGATGAGGGAACTGCAGGAGCACCTTCAGCCTCAGGAATTGCAATGATTAAGATAATTTTTCTTTTTTATCTGGGTCAGTTTAGTTTCCAGGTTCAACTGTTATACACTGCATTTTTTTATGTGGACTGGCACCTTTTGACCAGACTCTATAAAATATCTGTACACTAAATAAAGCATTCTTGTAATGTCTGCTTGCTCAAATTGGTGGAGAAAGGAAATTTGTAGAGATGAAGGGTGGATCCTTGTAACTTACCTACCAGCAGCTCTGCAACTGCCTGCCCTTCCTCTCATCAGCTTCAATATTAGGTGATTATGTTTCGAGTGTTTGGGGTTTTTTAATGGGAAGCTTATCAAGCATCTCCTGCTCAACCCAGTGCTATAGAACCATGGAATGGTTTGGGTGGTAAAGGACTTTAAACCTTATCTCGTTCCACCCCCTGCCATGGGCAGGGATACCTTCCACTAGACCAGGTTGGTCCAAGCCCTGTCCAACCTGGCCTTGGACACTTTTGGGGATGGGGCATCCACATGTCCTGAAGTGTGATGCTGCTGAGGAAGGATTCCCCTGGGGCTTCAGATGCTCAACTTCGTGGGAAGGTTTGGGACAGCAACAGCTGCAGACAGTGGGGGAAAGAAACACTGCAGGCTGGTTCCTGCTCTGGGAAAGTGCCCAACTGTGTGTAGGAATTCAAAAAGCAAAGGACATAATTTTCTGATACAGGTTTATAATGAATTTTGACTTAAAATAATAAGCAATATACACAACATACACGTGAGTTGTACAGAGATGCTGTTGTACCGTTGACTTCAGAACCTACCAGTAAGTTCACAGGTTTCATTTGCTCTCTCAAGCCCCATATATCCACCAGCATCTAGAGGTGGCCTTTGTCTCTGTGCAGTCCTTCAGGGTTCAGTTCCAAGGTAGAGCTCCACTTGTTCCCTGTGCTGGGGACACAGGGACAAGCCTCATGCAGAGGTGACTCTTGCTCAGTGGGGTTAACGATGTGCCAGGTCTGCTCGAGGGAAGCACAGGTATCATGGAACTGTCTTACGGATTCACAACACCCTTCCTCTGGCCTTGCAGAAAAGGAAAAGCAAGAATGCTTTTGCAAGAGTGGATTATTCTGAACTAATGTTTTTTGCTGGTGAAGCTTTACTGTCATGTAGATTCTCTGGGGAGGAGCAGGATTCCTCAGCCATCACATGCCAACAATCAGTCCTCCCAGTCCATATTGGTTGCACCGTCCCTTTGCGAAGAGAACCTTTTCAGGTTCACAGTTTAAGCAAAGATTGCAGCCTCCTCCTAGGTCAGGGATTAGTTTTGCTGAGCAAATCGAAGGGCCCACAGTACCTCCTGAGAACTGTAGTCCTTTCCTTAGTGCTTTGCAGAATTAATTAAATAAAAGCCATGCAGTTGAACTACAGCTCCCAGAACATTGTGGCCCTCAGGGCACAGGGATTTAAAAAAGATCGCAAGGGGGGTGGCAGTGGCTTCTTCCCTCAGTGCTCCCGTCTCGTCAGGTCTGGTCCAACCACTCAGCCCGTTTGGGAGCTTTACACGTGTGCACATCCACAGTGTCCTCGCACTCCTTGCAGCGCACAGCGCAGCACCAGTGGAACTTGCACTCGCACTTGGTGACGCGGGTGACGCGCGTGGTGTCGTACCCCCTCCCGCAGCACATCACCTCGCAGCCGTCTGTCCCGCGGGACACCTTGTTGCACACCCGGCCGGCCGTGCCCAGGGAGCCTGGGGAAGGAAGCGACAGCAGGTCAGGGTGTTCTCCATCGTGTTCCAACACTTCCCTGCCCACCCACCTGCAGGGGTTACTGGTGAGACTGGGCATCTCCATCTGCGGTGGGGACCTTGGGTGTGACTGCTTCAGTGGGGAAATCCCATTGTTCCTGTCACAGCGTGTACTGCAGTGGGGTCTCCAAAGGCAGCACTTTGGAGCCTGCACTTGCTGTGCTTTATGGACATGGGATGCTGTGAACCCAGCCAGGGATGCAGCTTTGGTGTCTCTGCCCATGATGGAGGGTTGGAATGAGATGATCTTTCACATCCCTTCTAACCCAAAACATTATGGGTTTCTATGATACTCTGCATGGCCCCCTTCCTGTACCCACTGCTAGAGCTGCTGCCAGAGCATAAGAGATGTGGGGGACAGGGATGAGCTCCGTGCAGCCCCTCTGTGCCTGCGGGACCCCTGGAGCAGCGTGTGCCCACTGAGCCAGGCTTTGCAGCTGGCAAAGCTTGGAATGCCCTCTCTGTTCAGGCTGAGGATGGCAGGAGCATGTTCTGTCTTCCCCACCGAGCTCCCATGGCTGCTGCGACCTCCTAACCTGGGAATGCTCCAGGCTGAGAAACCACTGATCATCTCTGCAGGAGTCCAGCAGCCCCGACGCTCCTTCCCCGCTCTCATCCCAACCTCAGGCTGTGTTCAGAGGAGCAGCTGGCAGCCTGGGCACAGAACAGGCTCTTTGTTGCCTGTTCAAGGGAGCTTTTCTCTGCGGGAGATGGGCTCTGAGGGTACACTCCACTTCTGTCATTACCAGAAGCCTGAGGGGTTTGGGGCTTTGGTGTAAAGCCTGGGGATTTTGGACAGACCCAGTCCTGCCTGAGCAGATGTGGGGTGCTGTGGGGATTCTGGGTCTGGGTAACCCCCTCTCCAAAGACTGGGGTTGAGTGGGGGAGCTGAGCCCCCAGGCTGGGCTAGCTGGGAGCTGCTGGCTGTTGGGAAGGGAGGAGGAGATGCTTTTGGGTAATGACTGGAGCTCTGGGTTTTACCTGCTGACTTGTCCATCACGCAGTAATCAGGTGAGTTCTCAAAATACACCAGATCTGTTTTTGTGGGCTTCCTGAAGTTCTTGTTGGCCACTGTGAAGCCAGTGCCATCCTGATTCATTGTCACCTGGATGGCCCCGTTGTATTTCTTCCTTAGGTAATCCCCTGTTTTTCGAAAATCTGACATTGCCAGCCAACAAGTCCTTAGTGTGCAGGAGCCGCTGACCCCGTGGCATTTGCACTCCAGCTTCAGGAAGCGCTTCACAGCCTGTGGGAAGAGGGATGCATAAGGACCAGTGGTCACCCTGGGCATCAGGTTTTGCAGTAGTGTCCACTCATTCCTGGTGCAGTTTATCAGCCCTTGGCTGTGTGGGATGGGGCTCCTAATGGGAGATGGGGCCTGTGTACAGAGGTCACTGATGCCAGCATCAGCAAGGACACAGGAGGCAAAGGGAAGTGGGGTCCTGCCATCCTCGTGGGGCCATTCCCCAGAGCAAAGCATGCAGGGGAACACTGTGAGGGCAGGGGAGCATCCAGCCCTCATCCACAGCAGGAACCGCCCTCCAGAGATGCCCAAGGTCCTGTTTCTGTGGCCAAGCTGTCTCAGCTGCCCAGTCCCCTACGGAAGGTCCCAGTGGGATGGGCGAGTGCTGGGCTCTGCTGCAGGGGCTGCACTCACCATCCTTCCGCAGCGGTTGTTGTGCAGGTTCATCAGCGCCCGGGCATCCTTCACTTTTTTCTCCTTGGCATCCACAAAGGCTTTGGCAAAGCGGATCCCATAGTTGATGTTGTCACTGCAGCCGCCCCAGTCGAACTCCCCGCGTTCGTCCTTGGAGCGGCCTCTCTTGAGCGGGTCACAGCTGCAGACCTTGAGGTCCCCCTGGCTGCACGCCCGCGTGATGGCATAGACCACCCCGGCCGAGGAGATGGCGTAGACGAAGGCGGCCTCCCTGCTGCCTGCCGCGGGGAGAGAGACAGGGATGGGGAGTGAGCGTGCCAGGCTGTGCCAAGCACCTTTCAGCCCATGAAGGACCAGAGCATGGGGAGCAAGACCATCCTGTATGTGGGTAAGCCAAGCCCAACCATCTCTGCTGACTACAGTGTTCAGCTTCAGCTTCCCTGGAGCCCTTCAGACTAACTGGAATGCTCAGGGTACATGTCCACGGGTGCTGAGCCTGCAGGACCAGCCAGCACCCTTCCGTCAGGGCCACTTCCCTCTGTCCTGGCGCTGTGTGGAGCGTGGAGACAGCACCAGCCCCGGCCGGGCTCGGCTCTCCCCACGCAGCACAGCTCACTGCCTGCTATTTTATGTCTCTGGTTCAAGTTTGCAGCTGTTTTTATAATGTTGTAAAAGAAGCTGCAAATCAAAACCATGTTCATGAACCAGTCTTCATTTCGAGAGCCTTTGAAAGCAACTTCAAAGGCAGCAGAGCTCTCTTTGGGCCTCGCAGGATGGGGCTGTGGCGAGGAGCTTTCATCATTCCCCATCCTTTGCCAGGAGAGGATGCGAGCAGGAGAAAAGGTGCCGTGATGGGAACAGAAAGGCTGAGCGGGCAGGCATGGCAGGGTGAGTGCTGCATTTGGCATTCCAGTCCCCTTCCCTCCAGTCAGGTTGGGCATCTGGCTTGTGGCTCTGCTGCTTGTCCACCCCATGGGCAGCTGCCCCATCCCCCCGCCAGCTAGGAGCAAGCCCCCCACTCCTTGGCTCCCTCTATGGTGCTCACATGTCCTCCATACGGGCTGCGAGTGGGAAGACTCTTCCAGCCGCTTTTGATTTGGAGGCCACATGGCTGGAGACTCCCAGCACGTCATGGGGTGCAGCAGCATCTGTCCTGCAGTGCCACTGCCTGTGCCAGGGCTTGCGCTGGCTCCCAGGGCCTGTTTGCTGCCAGGCCACTCCTGGGGCAGCTGGAGCCCATGATGCTGCTCCTGCTCTGGAACTGCCCCATCCCTGTCCCCATTGTGCCTTTCCTCTTTGTTCCTTGGGTACATTTCTTGGGTGCATCCCTGCTGGTGTTGTATCCATCCCTCACCTGGAGCGGGAAGGTCCCTCCCGGGCAGGGGCCGTACCCAGCCCTTTGTGCAGGGCTGACACCTGCCCCATAGCCATGGTCCTCCTCCACCTTGGAGCCTGAATCAAGGACTGGAGCTGCGTCTCTGCCTTGCCTCCCTTGCCATGCGAGGGAACAGCCAGTTCCCACGTGAATTGCTGAGTCCTGGCCAACCCCGCTCTCCAAATATTTATATATCCCATTACTGTTTACATATGAGCCTGTTCTCCGGAGGTGTCTCCTCCTTCCCCCTTCTCCCCCAGTGCTCCCCCTGCTCCATCTCATCTGGTGCAGCTATTCCAAACGCAGTGCTCTGCTCCCATTACTACTTGATTAATTTACAAGGAAAGGCAAAGCTCTCCTCAGGGAGTAATCCAAGCCACTGGGGATGGCAGCCCACTGAGAGGAAAGACTCTCCCAGGAAGACAAGGCACATAGTGCTGGGAAGGGGACAGGGCAGAACCTACTTCGCAGCATGACCCGGCCGAAGACAGTGTGGTCCCGGTCCAGGGTGCTGCAGTTCCAGCGGTGGTGCCGGAATTGGTGCTGGCACTCCCGGATCCACTCCTTGGCTCCTTCCCCAACCGACTGCATGATGTCAGGGTATCTCTGGCAGAGCTGTCGCTGCTTGTTCACCAGCCCGGGGATGTTATCACAGATCACCCTCGCGCCCAGTGCCCCGATGTACCTGCAAGAGGGAATGGTACCACATTACTGCCCTGCCTGCAGAGGGGAGTCATAGAATCACTGAATATCCTGAGGGGGAAGGGACCCACAAGAATCATCAAGTCCAAGTCCTGGCCCTGCACAGGACACCCCCAAAATCCTACCCTGTGCTTGAGAGTATTGTCTAAACACTCCTTGAGCTCTGACTGCCTTGGAGCCATGACCACTGCACCGGGGAGCTTGTTCAGTGCCCAACCACCTTCTGGGAGAAGACCCTTTTCCCAATATCCAGCCTAAACCTCCCCTGACACAGCTCCAGGCATTGCCTTGGGTCCTGTCCCTGGTCACAGAGAGCAGAGATCAGAGCTGCCCCTCAGGAGGAAGCCGCAGACCCCAATGAGGTCTGACCTCAGTCTCCTCCAGCTGAACAGACCAAGCGACTCCAGGTCCTCACCCTGGTTGGTGGGTCTTACATCGAAGTCCAGCTTTCCCTTTCCTTTCTAGCTGTGTCAGAGCTGCTCCAGGCTCTGCCCAGGGTGTCTCTATGCAATGTGCCCCCTTGCAGCATCCCCTTGGCATGGGGGAGCTGTGGGCACATGTCAAGACCTGCCTGGGGCTGTGGTTCAGACAGGCAGGACACAGGGACAGGGCACTGCTGAGCCATCACAGCCTTTTTGTTTAATAAAATAATCCTGAGATGCACCAGCCAGGAGCAAGCAGAGCTCTTCTCAGTGCATGCATCACTGCAGGAAGGAGCAGGGAGTCTGTGGAGCCCGTCTCCCCCAGGAGACAGCCAGCTCTGGGTGCTGTGAGTCATGGGATGTGTCCCATAAGCCCGGCCTGTGTCAACTCCTGGGGTAGCAGCAGAGAAACTTGCTGATGTGCAAAACCTCCCTCCCACCCTCTTCCCAACATCCCAGCCCCGCGCTGTCGCCCGGCCCTGCTGAGCACAGCAGGATGGAGCCCAGTGTGGCTGGCGCAGGCTCTGCCCTGTCTCCTGCCCGCATTCTTCAGGAATATCCATGGCACAGACACTTGTGCCATGCACAGGTGAAGTAGGAAGAGGAGCAGGCTTCACCTCTTGGTGCTGCACTCCTTACTCACACTGTTATCCCCAGCTGTCAATTCCTCTCTGTGCATCTCCTGAACATTTACTCTCATGCCCTGAAGCTGCATAACTGGTAGAACTGTGCTGTGGCTCCTACCCCGCCTGTATCCCGGTCCCCTCCCTGCAACAGTGGGGAGAGAGCAGGAACTCCGAGCAGAAAGACAATGCACAAACAGCAGCCTGCCAGAGCCTGGCTGAGCCCCATGGGCAGCTTTCCACAGCCACGGGGGAGGGACCTGAGCTCTGCCCCACACTCTCACACCATCCCGTACAATGGCAGCAACATGGAATTTTCCATCCCGGTCAGCTCCCGCCTGCACCACCCGCTCGCCCCTCTGGCTGCTTGTGCTGGAGGATGATTTTTGCCGCAGAGCACGGAGCTGGGATTCTGGCTGGAAGGGATGAGGTTTGGGTGATATTCAGAATTTTTCTAGCCCCCAGACTGGAAGCAAAAACCTTCCTTCAATAATAATAAAAAGCAATAAGCTTGGACAATATTTCATTGTCTCTCTCTGGACATGTTGTCTCAGTTCTATCTACCCCAGAGAGAGCTCCTAGGCTCAGGAAAGCCCTGCAAGCACAGAAAGCAATGGGATCTCTTCCCTCTTTTAAAATATTTTGTTTAAATGCTGGCAGAAGCATAAGGTCATCTCGGGCTGGAGCTGAGGATAATAAACCCAGCTCCCCATGGCTTTGCAAGCCCAGACTCCAACGGGCAGTGAGCGTTATTGTCACAGGCATGCTTGCCAGCCTTTCATCCTGAAGCAGAGGAACAGGGAAGCAGCAGAAGCTGTTTGGGAAAGAAAAGCCAACAGGAGCTCCTTGAGCACTGCTGACTGCAGGTGTTTCACTGCCTTGCTTGTGCCACGCTGTGAGAGCAGCCTGTCCCTTCCCACAGCAGGCAGGGCAGGACAGAGGAGCATCCCACAGCTGGATGATGGCATGGTGGCGTCGAGTGGGACTGCAGAATTCCTATGGGGAAGCATGGCCAGGTCCCTAGCCCTAAATTCATTATGCCCAGCAAGGATGGGGATGGCTGGCTCATCCCTGCCTGTGCTGGCAAGAGCAGTGCTCAGATGCTGGGAGGCAGCAGGTTGCAGGATAGAGGTCCAGAAGGAGCCAAAGCTCCTCTTTGCTGGAGAAAAGTGATGTGGGGGAAGCTGGAAAAGGTAAAATGTTCTGTGATGGGCCACCTCACCATGGACCTTGTGGGGACCCCATCCCCAGCCCTATGCCAGCGCTGCTGAGCTGGGGCACTGGTGTTCAGTCACAGCAGTGGGCTGCGAGTGGGCCGGGACACAGCAGTGGGCAGAGGAGCTGCCTCCAGACTGGAGAGTGATGGATAAAGCACACCATCATCCCCTGGGAGACTGAGATCAAGGGAAACCCTCCAGACAAGATAAACACTAGGCACTCCCTTTTTCACACTGGAAGCTAATTACTTCTCCTTAGTTCTCCTGCCAAATACCCAGATCAGAGCAAACATTATCAGCAGGAGAAAGTGGAAGGAGAGCAGAGCAAAGGGCACCAACTGCTGCAGGAGCACCTCACCATGTGCACCCCAGAACCGCCAGGGTCAGGGGCTGCATCTCCCTTTGCCTGTGGCCTGTGGCAGCGGATTTACAACAGCGCCTATAGGATTCCATCAGAGTTTATGTACTGAAATCTAACACACAACTAAAGGGAAAATTCCTCCCATGGCCTGGAAAGGCTGTGGTTATCTCGGCAAAGACGAAAGCTTCCACTTGGTGAGAAATGCTCCAGTTGGGTTCAGTTACTCTGAACTGGAGCGAGACGAGGAACATCAGAAAATTCTGCCAAGCAGAGTTTTGGGAGGGAAAAAACCCAAACATTTGTTTTGGATAGATGAAAGCATCCCTTCCAATTTTATTTCTCAAAATCTGTGACATTTTAAAAACACTGCAATGGGAAAGACAATGGATGTTCTGAGAAGTCCCCAGCTGCCTTATCAGAACTTCGTTTTCAAACAAATGAAGCTGTGCTGGAAGTGGCACATTTCTGCAGCGCTGTACTCTGGGGGAATCTGCATTTTTCCAGCTGAAAAAAACCCCACAAAACCCAACCCCTGAGTTCAGAAAACTCTGTGAGAGAGAACTTCTCCTGATGCTGGAGGCTGCTCAGACCTGGACTTCAGGGTTGGGAGGAGAGAGGCAGAAGCAGGAGCCGGGCAGCCTGCAGTGAGGAGCTGGAAGGGAGGGAAGACGGGAGTGGATAATTAAGTGCATGTGGGGATAACAATCCCCCACCCTGTCCAACGGGATTCCATGTTCTGCTGCCTCCTGAGGGTGTATAAAGCCCTGGCATCGCCCTTTGCCAAGTGCAGAGCTGTCTGCCCAGCTCGGGTGAGGGGCTGGCACAATCCCTCTGCCCACCTTGGGCTGCACGATGCTGCAGCGCCACGTCTTGCCGATCAGTGTGCAATTCCGAGCCGGGTGCGTTTCCCATTTTCTCCCAGAGTCCCGCTGCCCGGAGCCGGGAGCGAGGGGCCGTGCTGTGGGACACACTGTGCGCCGGATCTCCCGCCCTCCCTTCCTTGCTTCTCGCGAGGCAGCAAAACAGCAGAGGATGCAGACTTCATGTTCCAAGGGCAGGTGCCTTTGGAGCCGTCCTCCCTCCTTGCCAGCCCTTCCTGCCAGCTGCAAGCTGCAGAGATGCATCCAGAGGCACGGCTGCAGCGAGCTCGTCCCAGCGTCCCGCGAGTGCCGATGCACGAGGGAACAGGAGACAACCGTCACGCTCTGGCTTCCAGTTGTTGTTCTTGTGGGGAGTCTGCTGACTTTGGCTCTTGTAAACAAGAAGAAACCTAAATTGCTTCTAAGATAAACATGCAAATCAGAGGCAGACGCATCTATTTACTTGGTAGCGTGCAAGCTGTGCTAACCCCCTTCCACGGCTCGGCTGTGCTGGATGTATCCTGCCCCTGCGCTTCCCGACAGAGCCTGCTCGGCTTCGCCAAGGATTTGCAGGCTCCTGTGGCTCCTCGTGTCTCTGCCCCCTGCTCAGGTGACAGTTTGAACAGCTCAGAATTTCCACGGCTGCTCTCCTTGCTCACTGGGAGATATCAGGTGGGAAAGGTCTCTTGGAAAATGAGGTTTTGAAGAAAGCAATTAATTTCATGGGAATTTGTAAAATTACATGGAATCAGAAACTGACCTGTTGCTCTTCCATAATACCAAGGTGTTCCTGTGAAATAAGTGAGTGCCCTAATTCAGTTTCCAATGATATTTATACTAGACACTGCTTTAGCTAAGACTTCATTTTTCACCATGTCATGAGGCATTGGAAAACCTATTTGAACATGACTAGATTTTAAAAGGGAAATTTTTGGAAATGCCATTCTCAGGCAAATCAACATTTTAATGCTCTGAATTAAAACAGCTGCTTGAAACATCGTAAGTTCCTACTGTGGGCAAATTGGGGTTGCACGAATACCATTAGAGGCACAGTTTTAAATTAGATTAATAGAAGCTAAGCTTAACTAAAATCACTGTCACAGCTTTACATGGGAGAAGGATGTCTGTGCAAGCAGCTCTGGTGATGCAGTGGGCCAGGATCCGGGTGTGAGGAAGCTCAGGGAGCCCACGACTGGTCCCTGACACACAGAGATGGCTTTGAGGTGAAGGGATGCTCCTTCAACTCAAAGGGTCTTAGCACTGGCATCAGGCTCGGCTCTGACATCCCAGGTAATGGGTTTTCAGCTGGAGAATTCACCTTTCCTGGCACAGCTACTCCCTACCACGTGCAGGGTGTGTTCAGCAGGGGTAAGGCAACCTGGAATCCCTGGACCCCCAGCCATGTCGGCTGCTCCTGGGGGTTCTGGACAGTCTCTGCTCCTGAGGTCTGAAAGAGTTCTGAGGCTGAGACCAGAACATGGTCTGGCTTCTTGGTGGCATCAGAGGCTGTGGGAGTCCATCCCCTGGGAAAAGTGATTCAGCTCCCCATTGCTCTGTAACAGCTTTGACAGTCCTGAGGATCAACTTGGGAGCCAAACTATCCTGGCTTCCGGTCTCTTCCCATCCCACTGAGTCCTCATGAAATCTGTGTTTTGGTGGGAGGCTGGAAAGCCCTAGGCAGCTATTGGAGACACCTTGTGCAGATAGGATCAAATCCAACATCCCTGCCTCTTTGCCTGCTAAAGAGCAAATTCCATCATGCCTGGCAGCATTTCACCTCCTCAAGTTCTTTGCATACTTCCCAAGGATGCTGCACCTTCCTTCCTCTGCTCTCCCTGCTGTGGCAGACAATTTATAGCCAACTGCCAAGCACTTTGGGTTGCAAGGTGCTATAGACATCTGAGATATTATTTTAGTATTACAAACCCTGAGTATTTTATTAAGCCCCACTGGGAACAGGGCCATCCTGGCCTGCTGGAATTGTTAACGCCTTGGAATGATTAATAGTCCTAATTTCCTCACTTAGGGCCATTACTCTGCATGTTGAGAGCGTTAGTCTCACTCCAATAATTTTTAATATCATAATGCTGAGCCACTACCAGTGCTACTCAAGGGACATGTTTTTCATTTTCTGCACTGTTATCTTTCTCTTTCTTGTGCATCCCTCTTTTAACAGTTGTCTGCCTTCAGATCCTGGTCTCTGTCCCCTCTCTGTGGTTTTCTTGCACCCCAGTGCAGTAATTGGGATGTAGTTTCTGTGAGGAGGACTGAAACACTGTGGTCCTGGGAAGATGGAGCAGATGGGTGCTGTACTCTGCTGTCCCCTGGGCAGATGTGGGAGGCTTTGCTGTTGGCATCTTGCATAACAGTGACCTGATAATTAAGGTCTGAAAACTTTGGTCAGCGCTGGGTGAAAGCTGTTCCTCAGGGACATGGTTGGTGGTGCATGAAGACAAAATAATTGCTTGTTTAAAATATGCTTTACCCTTAAGAATCAATTTTTTTCTCCACAAATCTTAAAGTCCTTTGCTAAGAGGTGGGGAGGTAAGACAATCTCTGGTAGTAAAGCTGAATGTACAATTCTCTTTTCCATGGCACATCCTGTGTGTTGGGTGTGAGCTGCTCTGAGAAGAAGCTGTGTGTTTCCATGGGATCTGGCCCAGCACAGATCTCCTCATGGCACTGCTGAAATCACTTTTGCTAATAGTAAAAGCTAATGAGTTTGGAAGAGCAGAAGGATTTTTTTCCTTCTGCATTTCTTTCTAAGAAAGATTTCCTATAGGTGAAAGTGACCCTAATGAAAAATGGACTAAGCAGCACAGTTAGGATTATTATAATGGCACAGAGTGACTGAGAGAACCCATCTGTTCCATTCACCCTAACCAAGAACACCAGGGCTGCTGCAAAGGCCACGGGGTTCATTCTCCATCAGTCTGACATTACTTTAAAACTTATTTTTCACAGCACGGCTGCCTGGACTGCCGGAGCTGTGGAGCGCCTCAGGATAAAGACTTCCTGGTCACTGACCTCCTGCTTTTATTGCCATGCAAAGTGCTCTGCAACAACAAACTGACAGCCGGGGCAAACACCCCGGGATCTCCGTGTCCCAAGTGCTCACGTCCTCTCCCCTTTGAGGCGGCAAGTTCCACTCTTGGTACTTTGTCCCCTGTCCCTGCCCGTGGCAGAGGGGCTGGAACTAGGTGCTTTAAGGTCCCTTCCAATCCATTCTGTGATTCTGTATCTTGCTTGCAAGAGTGCCAGGACTGAATGGGTGATGAGCTGCTCCGCAGCCGAGGCGCTGGTGGCAGAGGGAATTGTTCAAGGCACAGGATGGGATCACAGCCATGGACACACAGCCCTCGGAGCCCCCACACAGCCTGCCAGACCCTCTACTAGCAAAGCCCTCCGGGGGCTGCTGTGGGTCTGCCCTGCTGAGACTGGCACGGAGGGGAGGAGCGGCACCCCCGCGCCCCAGAGGGTTACACGGCGGGCTGTGGAGCTCCTCCATGCAGCTGTCTTTCCCTTGGCTTAATTTCAAACATTCCTATTTATGCTATTTCCCCTCCCACACACCTTAGCATGATGCCTGCTTAAATGAGCTTCTCTCTCCCATATCCTATACCCACACACATGTGTGGCTCCATTTTTCCATCACTCCTTGTACCCTTCCACTGTACCTGGACCACGATCAGCACTGGTGTCACAATGGAAATACATCGCAAATCCTGGAGAACACTGGCGGGAGCACAGCTCCTGCCAAAAACCCATCATGGGAACGGTGGGAATGTCCCCTTCTCCATCTGCAATGGGGGGGTCCTTGCCAAACCCATGGCCAGAGCCCGACACCATATCCAGGGGTTGCTCTGGCACAGAGGGAGCAATGAGCACTCCTGCGTCATGATTTGCCCTTGGTATGTTTTCCATGCCCATGAACACACTCCTCCTTCCCTGACCAAGGAAGGGAGCTGCCTGACTCTGGACTGGTCATCCCTCAAAATCCCCATATGGACATCACGCCTCAGGATGCAGCAGCTCTCTTGGAGCCCCCATATCCTGCCAGCACCATGGGTAGCCCCATGTGGTTGCCAGGCTCCCACATGCTCTCAAACCCACAGCCAAACTTGCGATCCTCTTCCTTCCACAGATTTGTTTCATCTCTTTGGGAGCCTGATGCCTCCCATCTGTTCCAATGCCAGATGAAATTAAATATTTGTAGTTTCCAAGGGCTGTGGTTAGCAATAAACAAGTTAGCTAACAAGGATTTGGTGTGCTGGGGAGATGGGGCGGGTTCCGTGTGGGTTGCAGGAGAGTGGGTGTGTGTGAGGGTGGGATGCAGGGGGGTATGCAGGGCTTTGTGTACATTTTTCTTTAACCAAACCTTTAATTTCAGAATGGCTTTCCACACCAGAACAGCTCGCTGGCCTCTCAATAGCAAGTAAACTCTACTTAGTTATTTACACCAAGTTTGTTTATTGCACAGTTTATATTTATAAGCAACATTTGTCTAATCTCCCAAATCTTTCCAAAGGAATTTTGGAGGCTGCTTTTGGGGCCTCATGGCCTCTCATGGTGCAGGGCACAGCCCTGCCAGCCGCCATCCCCCAGACGATGCTGCTCTCCCTACCCGAGCGCATGCAAGTGTAAACGGGATTTAGGGATTTTCCCGTTGCATTCCTTCTTAATTTCTGTCTGTGTTTCAGCTGGTATTTTGTTGCTAAGTAACACTTTAGAGTTTGGAAGCATTTATGCAAGGGTGCTGCTCCCCACAGCCACAGCCATCCCGCTGTCACTGTTAGTCACGGTGGCCTCGGAGCCCGGCCACAACCACACAGGCCAAAACCTCGCTGTCCTCAGCCTGTCCCCTCTGCCCGTGCTCTGAGCACGTGCACGTGCACACACATGCACCCACGACCACTCTTTTGGACACCAAAGTTCACCAATTCCTGGCGTTTCTGTGAGGCAGTTGGGCCATGCCTGACGTCACTGAAAATTAATAATTTGCAGTTGTTTAGAAGAAACATTTGGTTGATATTTCCTTTCCATGTACTGTGATCAGAGGGGACCTAGTTTTTCCTATTAAACTACTTAAAAAGTTGACTCTGAAAATGAGAAGCATTTCCTCTAGTTCCACAAGTTTATTGTGTGTGAATCCCTAGAAGAATTTGGCAATAATAATTAAAATAAGGAATGATGATGCACCACCAAATGTATTTACTGTAATATCAGTGGTGCTAAAGATGTGCTTGGAAACCTATGCAAATCACTGAATGACTTTTTCCCAAACCACAGCTGGTTGAAACCATTTTCATTAAAACACAATTTCATCTAAACATGCTATTTTATCAGGACTGACATGTCCAGCACAACAGCACTCAGTTCAATTTAGGCTTTTCTTAGGAATGTTCTGCTTTCCAGAAGAGAAAGTTCAACTGAAAGTGTGAACCTCAAGAGTTTAATATATTCCATTTCTAATTGTTTTTGGTTTAAAAGTCATGTATTTAAGGTCCTTGGGACCAATACTGCTTGGCAAAAATGTCCAAAGGCATCGTGCCCGGCTGCACCGTGGCCGTGGGGCTGCGTGGGGGGGCCTGCCCAGCCCCAGACAAGCGCAGCTCCCCAGGGCTGCCCTGCTCTCCTCTCCTCTCGAGCTGCCAGCCGGGGATCGGTCTGCAAGCTGAGAACACAAACTGCTGTGGGAGCTAAATCGAGCTTCCTCCAAACAAGCCACAGTTACCCAGGCTTAAAACGTGGCTGGTTTTCCTCCCGCTTGCTGGGAAGCGACATGCACTTGGAATGAGGGCAGACCGCGGCGCAGCCGTTGTGGGGAGAAGTGGGGTACGACAGTAAGGGAAATCGGTGGTTTTAACACTCCTCCTAAAGAAGGAATTTTCACCCTTCAGGCAGCAGCCACGTGTGTTACGGGAACTGCCCATCTCTGGGCAGATGATGCTGGGACTACTCCATTCCTCCTTTTTTTCCAGCCATGTAATCCCCTGCACTCACTCCTCAGCTCTAACGAACCTCTCTTTCTCCAGCCGCCGCGATAATGGAAACAATCCAACTTCTCCACTGTCCCTTCCTTCCTTCCCCAGCTTTTTGCATTTTAGCAACCTCACCTTGCCCACAGAAGCCATCCTGCCTTCACCTGCCCTGCTGGGTTGGGGCAGAGCCGGCTCGGGAAGCCAGGTCAATGCTTGTATCAACCTGAGACTCCTCAACAGTGACTCATTTTCTCTCCCAGTGATTCCAGTTCCTCTCGGCTGACCAGGCTGCAGGAAAGCTCCTCTGGGCATGGCTGTGAACANGTGCTTGGTTGCCACCAGCTGCCCGAGCAGCATGTCCGCCGGGCTCCCCGCTCCCTCCCAGCCCCACGGCTTTCCCATCCGCCTTTCTCACCCTGGAATCGCTCTTCTAGAGATGCCAGCCCGGCCAGGGCTGCCACACGCCCAGACGTGCTCTCAAACACCGGGAATACTTGTGCTATCTGCATGACTATTAAGTGCTCCCGGGCCCTTACGGAGTGCTCCACGGTAGCTGAGAATTTCCAGAAACTACCGTTTTCTCTCAGTGGCAGATGGGTTGAATTTGATTAACTTTTGCCTCTTCCACCGTGATCTGCTAATGATGATGAGATTGGCATGGAAAACACTGTTTTCCACAAGATTAGAGAGGATTTTTATAGGGTGGGGGACACTGAGAACTTTCCTGCAGCCAACTATTTTTTTTCTCCAGTGTTGCTGAACTACTGAATCAGCACAGGGTCGCTTGGAAAACTTTGAAATCCTTGTTCTCCTAATTACTGTCATTTTGCATAGATGAATTTTCATTGTTACACGAACCGCAGCAGGAGGAGACTAATTTCTAGAAGGTTTTTGCTATGGCGTCATTTCTATCTGTTACAAAGCCTCATCTTATCTAAAGGAGGGGGAACATCAACTTCTTCGCTTCCCAGGAGCAAAGTAACATAACTCTGCAGCCCGTAGGGATGGGAGCTCCGGCGGGATCAGGGGGATCGGGGGAGCTGCTGTCGCTTCCCCTGTCTAAACCGTACGAGGGGCTCAGCCTGCTCCTCGCCGTGCCCGGGGAGGGATGGCTTCCACAGGTGTCATAGCGCACGGGGGGCTCCCCGACAGAACCGGAGGTCCCCGCGGCAAGTCCCATCCCCAAGGAAGGAGCCGGCGTCATTTTCGGGGCGCGGGGTGCCCGTGACCACTGCGGTGACGGCAACCCGGGGGAAGACTCGGGACCGGCCCCGGGGCGGCTCCGTCTCCGCCGCTCCACTCCGGCCGCCGCCTGCCGCTCCGCTCTGGGAGCCCGGGGCGCCGCCGTAGCCGCGCAGGTGGAGCCGCGGGGAGCCCGCACAGCCTCGGCTGGTCCCTGCCGGCTCCCACGGCCGCACGTCGGGCGCGGGGCGCCGGCTCCGGCACTGCGGAGCTCGCTGCGCTCCCGCCAGCGCTGCCCCGACCCCTAGTCGGTCTTCCCCGTTCCCATCCCCATCCACGTCCCCACCCTGTCCCCGTTCCCGCGCCTGTTCCCGTTCTCATCCCTATCTCCATCCCCGTCTCCATCTCCATCCCCGTCCTTCGACCGCGCCCCACGCAGCTCCCGCCGGCGGTGGCCCGGGGACCGTCGGGGCGGCGGGGCCGTCGCGGGGACTCACCACCACGAGGAGTCGGCGCGGGGCGTCAGGGCAAGCAGGAGGAGGACGAGGGGAAGGCAAAGCCGGGGGGCCGCGCCCGCCGTCCGAGGGAAGGCTCCGCACTCCGCACGCCCGGGGGCCACGGCAATCCCAGGAGA
>VXAD01010499.1:244-44647 GCA_013399195.1 Dicrurus megarhynchus
GAAAAGAAAAGAAAAGAAAAGAAAAGAAAAGAAAAGAAAAGAAAAGAAAAGAAAAGAAAAGAAAAGAAAAGAAAAGAAAAGAAAAGAAAAGAAAATAATGGAACATCTTTAGATCCCGGGTGCTTTTTAAGAACTTGTTTCTCAGTGTCACAAATGATACATTAATTTATTTCTTTTTCCCAAGTGTGGTTATAGGCACAGCTCTGATAAACACATTTAGACCAGAAGGAGCAACACGTTTGGGCATCAGGAAGAATTTTGGACATCAGGAAGAATTTCTCCATGGAAAGGGTTGGTCAGGCACTGGAACCAGCCAGGGAGATGTTGGAATCCCCATCCCTGGAGGTGTCCAAGGAAGGCCTGGACGTGGCACTCAGGGCTCTGGGCTGGTGACCAGGTGGGCATTGGTCACAGGTTGGACTTCATGATCTTGGAGGCCTTTTCCAACCCAAACAATTCCATGATTCCATGACTGTGTGCAGAGGTTACTGTTGATAAGGGCAGAGTTGGACCTTGGGAGGTGTTGGCCATAGATGGAGCCACCCCAGTTTATTCCTGGTGTTCCCGAGGCACACAACAGAGCCAACACAACACAGTAAATTCCCAGCCTCCCTTATTTCTTTCTGTCCCTAAACCTCATGGAAGTCCTTGCAGGTACTTGGTTGCTCTCATAAGAATCTTTATTTTTAGCAGAGACAGGAGATGGGCACCAGAAGAGCTCATTCACCACCTTGGCTTAGGGGCACGTGAAGAAGATTTTTTTTCTGGAAAGACATTTGCTCTGCAACACCCCTGCACTGAACGTGGGCATGGGCAGCCCCGGGACTAGTGCTGGGTATTAAAAATTCAGCTTGCTGCACAGAGCCTGGGGCTTTTAGAGCCACTTAGAGCTTCCTGTGACCCTTTGTCTTGGTTTTCTGAGAGTGTGCAGCTCCCCCAGGACCGCCGGCAGCTCGGCTGCCGTGGAGGAGTGGAGCACTGAGGAGTTTGATGATGCACAGATGAACCCCGAGTGTCTCTCCTGCAGTGATGGGTTTCTCATGGGACCTCTGCTAAGTCCTGCCTCCTGTGGCTGCAGAAATCTCCTCCAAGGGCAAATCCTTTCTGCAGCTTCAGCTTCCAGCTTTTATTGTTATCTAATAGCTGTTCCCGAGACCGGCTTGGGATGGAGCAAAGCTTGAGGACTGGGCTGAAGGCTGGGGTTCAAAAAAGGGAGATTAAACAGCACAAAGGCACTCAGGTGGTGATGGAGAGGAAGGAAGAGGGGTCCAGCATTTCCCCAGAGAAAGAAACATGGATACTGGACTGGGAGGAGGCTGCACTTGGCCAGGCTGGAGCTAAAATACAGAAGCACATAGAATACAAATGCAAAGATAAAAATGTTCATAAGATGGTGTTGAATTTGATCATGAGGTTACAATGGTGGAGGTGTGGGCACACTCCTCTGAGCCACCACAAACGTGGGTCACCAAGTCCAGGTGACAGAGAGACTGAGCTCTGGGTGGGCAAAACACCTCAGGAGATCTGGGCTGGGGTCTCTGCATCTCAGGTCTCCATGTGTAACAGATGAAAATCCTGTGCCATTGACCCCACCTAAGGAAAGCCCGGGAGATGAATCCCAGACACACCAAAGGCTCAAAAAGCAAAGATTTGGGCTGCTAGGAAAAAAAAAACCCCAAACCCAAGCAGCAGAACCCATTATGCCCAAACCCCAGCTGAAGGTGACAGTTTGATAGATGAAATCCACTGAGGTGCTGGGAAGGGAAAATAAAGCAAAAACCCCCAGTGCTCCGGGGTTTTTAAGATGCATTTTTGCACAATAGCTGCCTTTTGAAATGTAAAAAGGAATAAGGGGATTCTCACTGGGAGCTCTGTTGTATTCACAGGATGAGCTGGAGGGTTCTCCCTCTCCAGTTGTACGGAGATGAAAGCAAAAGCTCTGCAATCTTTTATTCAGGAAGCAGTTAAGATGATTAACTGTTCCTCATGAAATACTGTCCAAAGGACTGGGCTGGGGTTTTGGTCCAGCCCAAAAATGAGCCAGGGAGTTGTTTTCACTGACATGGTGTGATAAGGGTGGCCAAACCAGGGAGGGGGAAACCTAAAATTTGTATTTTGTCAAGAATGTTCGTGAAAAATGAAGACCCAAAGGAGTGAAGGTTCACAGGTAAAACCATACATTGCTCATAATGAATTTTTTCTGTGGTGCTGTGGATTGTTGATCTGTACAAATACAGCATCCATCAACCAAACAAAGGCTGCTGAGGGCCAGGCTTTGCTGTTTGGTTTTATTTCCCCTCCTCCCTGGCTTCCTGGCTGGGCTCACCATTTAAAAGCACACAAAATAGGCCAATTTCAAATCTGCTGTCCCCACAGGTCTGCGGGTTGGAAATCTGCGTAGTGGGAGTCACCGAGGTGAACTCCTCCAGCACAGAGTGTCGGTGAGTGTTCAGAGATCAGGGCATTCCAAATCCTTGGGGGGAGCAGCAACAATCGAGAATTGGATCCGAACTTTGTCCTGAGTCCACCACAAGGTGTGAAAAAGGCCAGGAATAAAACAGTGAAGTCACAAAGCCTGAAAACAGCTCTGAGTAGCATCCGTGGGTATCACCTCGGGTTCCTCTGGGCACATCTGGGTGTTTGGAGGACTCACTTTGCTTTACAAGAAAAGCCTGGCTGGAAAATGCATCTCTTTGAGCTGCTGATCCTGAGCTCCTGCTGTGGCCCACGGAGTGAAAAAGTCACTGAAAGAACAATCGGTTGGACATTTGATGTGTGTCTTACTGTGCCCAGGAAATGTGGGTTTGTCTTTGTTGGCAGTGGAGTGAGGCAGCAGTGGAGACATCCATGGTAAAGACTCTTGATGGGGCAGAGGCACCCAGCCCCAAAACAGCAGCAGCCTCTGCCCATGTTCCCAAACAGCTCCTGAGCCCCGCATTTGATGGAAGGGGAGTTCTCTCAAAGAGAAATGCAGACAAAAAGAGATTTGTTTTTTCCATTGTGCACAAAATGATGCTTTTTCAACCTAAAACCAATGAAGTATTTGTGATCATAATTGCTTCATGGCTGACGAGCTCTCCTGGTGGGATCTTACCATAGAATCATGGAATGGTTTGCGTGGGAAGGGACTTTAAGGATGATCTTGTTCCACCCTCTGCCATGGGCAGGGACACCTCCCACTGTCCCAGGCTGCTCCAAGCCCCGTCCAGCCTGGCCTTGGACACTTCCAGGGGCAGCCCCAGCTTCTCTGGGCACCCTGTGCCAGGGCCTCCCCACCCTCACAGGGCAGAATTCCTTCCCAATATCCCACCTAACCCTACCTCTGGCAGTGGGAAGCCATTCCCTGTGTCCTGTCCCTCCATCCTTGTCCCCAGTCCCTCTCCAGCTCTCCTGCAGCCCCTTTAGGCCCTGGGAGGGGCTCTGAGATCTCCCTGGAGCCTTCTCCAGGTGAACACCCCCAGCTCTCCCAGCCTGGCTCCAGAGCAGAGAGGCTTCAGCCCCTGAAGCATCTCCGTGGCCTCCTCTGGAGTCATTCCAACAAGTGCCTGCCTGAGAATTGAAAACAACCACAAAAAACCCCGGTGGTGTTTGTTTCTCTGAAGAGAGGTGTCATAAGGCCATTGGAGAAAACCTGGCATCCCTGAGCCGTCTCAGTTACAAAAGAAGATTTGGGGGAAACTCTCCCTCTGATGGAGACAGTGCTGGAGGTCAGCTGGGAGAACCCAGAGCCTTTCCCAGGGCTGTGTTTAGGGAGCTGAACCCACTCTCCGTGACTGCTCATTATTGGAGTTAACTTTCGTGCTTATTTTTGTGATTAGGGAGTGCAAGGCTCTGTAGGAACTGGAGATAGCACGGTGTGATTGGCAGGGCGTGGGAGAGTGAATCCATAAATCTGTGCCTAGACATAATTGCTCAAAAGGGTTTTTTTTTTCTTTCCTGAGCTCCATCCCAATAAATGTTATATATCCCAGCATTTCCAGGTGGGCCCCTCAAGGACTGGAGAAAATCACTTGCTGCGTGCTGTGGGAAAACAACACCCAGGGACCAGGAATTAGGATTGAAGCCTGGATTCTTAGCTGGGGGCACAAGGTCCTGTGGCAGAAAGAGCCACACTGGGTTGCATCTTTTGAAAGGAGACTAAATAATGGGAATGGACTAAATTGAGGGAATGGCTTTCGGCTGAAGAAAGGCAGGTTTAGATGGGATATTGGGAAGGAATTGTTCCCTGTGAGGGTGGGGAGGCCCTGGCACAGGGTGCCCAGAGAAGCTGTGGCTGCCCCTGGATCCCTGGAAGTGTCCAAGGCCAGGCTGGATGGGGCTTGGAGCAGCCTGGGACAGTGGAAGGTGTCCCTGCCCTTGGGAGGGGGATGGAACTGGATGTTCTTTAAGTCCCTTCCAACCCATTCCAACCCAAACCATTCTCTGAGTCTGTGATTCCATGAATGGGGAATGTTTGTGGTGAAGGACACTCAGGTCAGAGGAGAGAATCCCCTCTGGAGAGCGACTCTGCCTTTTCCCTCGGGGTTTGTGTCCCCGTGGTGTGAAGCCCCCTGGCAGTGCCCACCCCTGCCCTGCTGGGGCCTGTCCCTGGGCACCAGCTGGCACTGCAAAACCATGGAGGAGCCCAAATGCATCCACACAGGGCTCTCCAGAGGCTCTTCCACGAGTGGGAAGCTGTCCCAAAGATGCCTCTCCTCGATGGATTGCTGGCTGCTGTTCAGTGCCCAACCATGTGCCCGAACTCTGCGGGTGAAGACACGGAGCAAGCCGCTGCCCTTGAGCACTTGATGTTGAAAAGATTCTTTGCAAATTTGGCAAAGCTGATGTGGTTAAGCCAAAACTTGAAGAAACATCTGGTTTTAACCTCTTTGGCTGGCTGGAGTCAGAGCCCTGCCCTCGCACAGCCGTGGCAGAGCTATAAATAAATCTTTCCAGACAAGCAAAAAGAGGTTCCCTCCCCTACTTTCATCTTTCTCCCTGTAGCATTAGTTGTCTGAGACATGGCTTGCTCTGTTGTTTGTTGTTGCCTTTGTTGTATTTTTGTTTGAATACTCAAACCCTCAGAGGCCAACTTTGCACTGTAACAAGCAAAATCCAGCTGACAGGTAAAGACAGGCCTGGAGAGGAGAGCTGGGTCATCCTGACTCATCTGACTCAGAGTTTGGGAGGCAAAAAGTCTTCCTGCCACTTTCTAGACAAGCAAAAAACAGGCCTGCCCCTTATTTTTGTCTCCCTCCCTGTGGCATTGGTTGTCTGAGAGGTGGATTCTGCCTGCTCTCCTTTCCCATCTCCAATGCCAGGAAAAGTCTGATGTGGTGGGAAGCGTCTGCCGGCAGAGATTTGTCTGGGACCTGGTGACTGGGGATGGAATGGGAGGAGACAAAGTCTGGAAAAATATCAGAAGTACTTCTACGGCTTGGTAAACATCTGTCTGGTCAACAGGGGAGTGCTTCGTGTCCAGGTTTTGTGTCTGGGTCTCAGCGACCTGGATTTCTATTGGTTTTTCCAGCTAAGAATTAAGCTGGATACCCAATTTCATCCCCCTCCCTCTTCTCTCCTTGCAGATAATTTAAAACACTTGTGATCCTGGGTGAAATACAAATGCTGAGATGGTACAACAACCCTTTAGCCAACTGCATGGTCCCTGATGAAGATTTCGATCCACCCCTCTCAGACACCATCACAGACGTATTTTCCAGCCCGAACTTCAGCTGTCTTCCCGCAAACTCTGAGTTTACAGGCTTTCACCCAGCAGCTTTAATGCAATTCTCATGTGTGGAAATCAATTCTTGATTCCCACAAGCAGCAGGGACTGGGTTAAGTTGGGTGAGGAACTTCGAGTGTCGCCACTACAGAGGAAAGCAAGACTGGGGCAGAAATAAGGCTGGGGTGGATGTGGTGTGGAAACTCATCTCTCAGAGAAAGGAGGTGCCACTTGGGTCAGGAAATCTGAAGGAACAAGGACAAAGGAGCTGGGAACAGCAGCTGGAGGGTGGTGGAGCTGAGCTGGGAGGTGGAGGTGGCTGTGAGGGAGCTCCGTGTTGGGAACCAGAGCCCAGGAGGAGAGGCAGCTTCAGTAGGACCTGGAGGGGAGAGCAGGGAGAAAAATGAGGGGGAAATGAAGGCTTGGGGCATTGACATAAAAACCTGACTTTGTGTCAGCTCCTCCACAACCAGGGCAATTTTTTCATCCCTATTTTGCTTGTGTGCACATTTCTGACAGATCTCCTCTGACAGCAGGTTTATCCCCCTCCAGAAGAGACCAGCTGCTTGATCAAGAGGGGCTCCAGCCATGGCCAAGCTTTCCAGGAAGCTTCCAAGACTTTTGTTTGCAATCTGCTTTGGGATCCCTCGATGGAACAGGCCAGGCTAAGGCAGGTGCTGTTTGTCCCTGGCTGGCTGGTGACATGGAGCATGAAGTCAGCTCTTGCCGTTGCAGCTGCTGCATTAGCTGAGATTTCCATCCCAAAGCTCGGCTTTTTGCAGTCCAATAAAGAGAAAAACTCACTCCCAGTCACAACTTGAGACCATGCCCTGTAAAGCAGCAAAACCTTAAAGTTTTGGGCTTAAAAAATTCCTAAACAGCTGCTCTCAGACGCACAGGAGCAGCTGATACCTTGCTCCAGCAGCTCCAAAAATACCTGGCTCCTTGCTCCTTCAGCTCACGGGAAAATCAGCAATTTGTATGGGTGAGTGAATTCACTTTCACTTCTCCCAGAGCCCCTGTGATGGATGATGACACAGACAAGCAGCACCAGTAGCAGGATGGAGGGGAGGTCTCCCTAGGCTTTTGGCCAGGCTTCCCATGCTGCCGATGTTTTCCTTGGCATTTCCGCCGGAGTGAAACTGCTCCAGGGAAAGACTTGGCTGGCAGCTTTCCCAAACCAGCCCTGCTGGAGCAGTTTCATGCAATCAGAGATTCATTCAGGGTGGGAAAGATCTGAGACCATCGAGGCCAACCCTTGACCCAGCACCACCCTGTCCCCAAGTGCCGTATCCACGCTCAAACACTTCCAGGAATGGAGTTTCCAGCCCTTCCCTGGCCAGCCTGTTGCTGTTCCCTCACTCTGTTGCCCATCTCTTTTGGAGTCAGGGAGGCAGCTGAGTGATCCTCAAGTCACTTTTTCCCAGGTTCTGGTCCATGGCTGAGCCCTGGAGTCACCAGGACTTCTCAGCTCAGCAACAAAAAGGAATCAAATCAGGCTGAAGCCTTCCCAGACCTTACCCCTGGCTCTGTCTGCTGCTCCTCAGCAGCTGCTGAAGCCTGAGGCGTGGTTATCCCGAGCAGATCCTGCTGATCTCTCCCTGAGCCTCCTCTCCCAGCCCTTGGCAGCACTCTCCTCTTTTGAAAAGGGAGGGTAGTAAGGAAATGCAGGAAGTTCACAGCTTTGGGAGCACCAAGCCAGCTGGATGTGGGTTCCCAGGGCTCTGCTCCATGCTCAGAGCAGCAGCAACCCTCGTGTCCCGCTGTCATCCCAACCATCCCTTCAGCCAAGCGCTGAATTACACAGAGCCGGAGCTGGTGCCATCAACAGCTCAGAAGGATGCAATAATTTCCCCTTTCTGACCAGGTTTCCAAAGTGCTGAGCAGCTCCCAAGGTCCTGAGCATCGGCAGGAGCTGCTGTGAAAAATGGGGGCCCTTTAAAGTGACTCAACTGAGACACAAGATCAGCCTGGAAAGAAGGGATGAGTCGGAAGATTCGAGCTGTTCTGCCCTGATAGTAATTCTTGCCTGGGTATTATTTCTTGCCTGGATTTTAATTCTTGCCTTGGTATCAATTCTGGCCGTGCATCTCCTTGCAAGGTTACCAGCGCTGTTTTACAGCCTGTGCCAGGCATGGACACACACACACACACATCTAATTTTCACAGCAGTACAGCTGGCAGAGGGAAAAGCTGGGTCACCCTGTCCCCCAAAAGCCAAGGTTGGCTTCCAGATGACTCAGGAGTGTCCCAGAGATCAGCTTTATCTATTTATATATTTATTCCGGCTGGCATCCATGAATCACCGCTAATAGCAAACGGTTGCATAATTTTAAGGAGGATGCTTTTGTGATGCCTCTGACCAGAGAAAATACATCTATTTTGGCTCGTGCCTATGAATAGATCCCCTGCTCTGACTCGGTGCATTTGCAAACCACAGATACTACTGAAAATAAGGCATGATTGGCAGGTACAACCTGATTAGCATATACAAATTGCTGTGGCCTTTCTCCGAGCAATCATTTGTACAAATTGTTTCCTCTGTCTCCGAGCTGAGAAGAAACAGAGCTATGAGGTGAGCTGAGATTCTCAAAGAGTCAGAACAAGGCTAATGCTCACGCCAGCTCGTTTCACACCCTTCGGAATGTTCAGCTTTTACCAAAACGTGTGTTTTTTCCCCCCTTTCTCAAGAAAAAGGCCAAACATGGGCTCTGGGTGAAGAGGCGTTTTTTTCCCCTGAAAAAAATCCTTGCTTTTTCTTTTTTATTTTCCCCACAGCTTCTTTTTTTTTTTTTTTTTCCCCTTGGAGCAACTGTTCCTAAAATATTTGCTCATTGTGGTTTTCAAACACACGAAAAATTGCTGTAACAGTTTCAATTATATGGTTTTTGTTTTAAAATCACATCAAAATGGAAACAGAGGCTTGCAAGAGAAAGAAAACCTCGCCCGATGAAAAGTGCTTCAGAGTGGGCTGGGATAATATTCCTCCCTCCATATTCCAGCCAGGAATAGGTTTTGGGTGATTTTTTAACTGAGTGTGTTTTGGCACGCTCCTCCCATGATGTTTGATGGCACCGATTATGGAGGATCAAACCACGAGGCAAACTCACCGAATGGCTCAGACTGGCTCCAACGGTGTGGAATAATTTGGTTTTTTCCCCTTTTTTTGTGCACGTTGAACCCGGAGATAGCACTGAACCCTTCCCTGCGATGAAGAGCACTCAGCTGTTGTTATTTTTGTGGTGCTAATGGTTCCCAGGATTCCAGGGGTTTCAGACCTTGCTGCTCTCTGTAGGAAATGCAGGGGTCAGCCGGAGAGTCAGTGGGTCACTGAGTCCTTTCGAGCGAGGCCATCTCTCCAGCAATTTCATCCTACCCAATTTAATTGCAATAAACAGCATCACTTTGCTGAACAGCCCATCCGAATTTCAGAGGCTTTTGAATCCGTAACGAGGCGTCTCAGCGTCGGTTACGAATGCCAGGCGGAGTTCTGGCTGCAAGCTTAATTAAAAACATCTCGCAGCAGGGTAAATAAATAATTCCCTTTTAAGTCTGAGGCCATTTTGTGTTTCAGACCCTGCTGGGCTGGCGTGTGGGAGAGTTGTGATAGCTCTGCCTCAGTGAGATAAGTGGTGGAGACGCCGTTTGCGCCCCTCGGTGTGGTCCCAACCACATCCTCAACCACCCCTCACCCCTCGCTGGGCTCTGCAAACTCTCTGGCCACAACCCCTTGGCTTTTTCCACGTTGTCTCAGAGATAATTTTTTTTTTCCCCCACTCTCTCCTGGTTGGTTCTCTGGGGGCTTAAATAAAGCGAGCGTGAGTGGGTGTGTGGGTGGGAGGAGGAGGGATGTCAGGAAGGGAAGCTGAGCGTTTCACTTGGCGCAGGAATCGCGTGTGGTGCTGCCTGCCCAAAATTCGTGGGTCATTCTCCAAGCCCAGCGCGGGAAGGGATGGATCACGGCTTTGCTCCTTGGCTTCCTGGCCAAAATCAATGCAGAGCTGGTGCTGAAATAACACGGGGAGCTCGTGGGCTCTCTCTGGCCGTCACATTTCTGCCAGTGACCCTGCTGATGATACAAAATCATTGACGGCGGTGTTTGCAGCTGAGAAGAGGATTGCTGGTGCAATGCGCAGCGAGGCAGGACACTCAGCATCGCAGGGGGTCACGGAGGCGAAGGGATTTCAGGCTTTAATTTGGAAAGAAAAGAAGAGGTTTGAGAGAGTGCAGTTTAAAATGAGCTTGGAACCGACGTGTGTGTGTCAGTTCAGATCGAGCTGGGTGATGGGGGCAAAGCAGGACCCCAAACTGAGGCTCCTTAAGCACTGAGAAATTCAAGTCAGTGAAGGTTTTCGAAATGCTTTAGTCAATGTTGGAAAATCTCTTAAAATGGGTACCTGGCTGACAGGTGACCTTTAAAGGTCCTCTAGTCCAGTCCCCCTGCCATAGGCAGGGACATCTTCAGCTGCATCAGAGCCCCATCCAAACTGACCTTCAATGTTTCCAGGGATGGGGTAGCCACAGCTTCCCTGGGCAACCTGTGCCAGTGTTTATCAACCTCATAATAAAAAACTTTTCTTATTTTTAATCTAAATGGACTCTTTTAGTTTAAAACCACCACCCCTTGTTCTGTTGCAACAGGCCCTGCTGAAAGGTTTGTCCCCATCTTGAAGGCCCCCTGCAAGCACTGAAAGGCCACAGTAATAAAAAAATAAACGCACCTGCTCCTGCAGCCAAGTGATTCAGGGAAGAATTAGTGCAGATCCCATGGAACAAACACAATCCACAAGCTGCGATCAGGCTCCCTTTCAATCTCTGCTGGTGGAACCCACAAATCCAACACTCAAAATCTCCAGCCCACAGAGGTTTTAGCTCCTGGTTCCATCAGCGTGGGACTTGAGGACAAGGATGTTTAAGAAGTGCTGAGGCAGGAATTTCCCAGTGCCCTGGGAGGACGAGCAAAAGATGATCCCTTTCTCCCCAGCTCATCCCTCTGACACCTCACCTGTGCTGGCCATCCATCTATAAAGCCCTGAAAAAAAAAAATATATATCCATATTTACCTGAAATTAGGGATTTCCCATCCTCAGCGTGCTGATTAATCATTCAGCAGAATATCTGTGTTTTAATCATGAAGCACAATGTGTTTTGTCAGCCACGGGATCACCAGGAACTGGACATCTCCTCCCCAGCAGCCAGAGGGACCGGCAAAGTTTGGGAACAGGCACTGGGATACTTTATGCCAGGCTCTAAAGGGACCAGTATCATTCCAAACCTTCCTTGTGGATTGAACTGCACCCTTATTCCCTTGCAACATTTAATACCTTGCCATGGATCCCGAGGAACAGCAGCCCGCCGGATCGTTATAATTAATAATTAATTAATTCCCTGCAGGGAAAACGCCTCGTCTAAACGCTCTCCATTGTCAATGACTCACACCTCGAGGTTTAATTCATCCTCTTCCCTCCTTGTTCATTAAAGGCACTCGTGGTGTCAGCTGGATGAGGAGCAGCACAGCTGCCACTGCCACGGCGGGGAAATTGGAGCGAAGTTATTCCAGCCTGGGACAGCCCGGGAATGGGGAATGGACAGGGGTTGGCTTTATCTGACAGCAAAGATGGAAACTGTGCAACGTGGTGATAAACTCCCTTCCCGAGCCCCTGAAATCCTTTTCTTTACAACCCAGAGATTATGTCTGGGGCTGATTTCTGCTCCGATTCCTTGATAGTCGGGAATTATTTATTTCGCAGCTGTCAGGCCGTGTTTGCCACACGCGGCGCTTTTCTATTTCGCCTCTCTCCGATGTCCTGGGGTTTTATAACTGAATTTATGTCCTTTGTGGCTCTCTTAGAAATACAATGAAGCCAAAAATAATTGTGTTTATTACAACTCAGATGGAAGATTTTTCTGCCAGGAGGTAGCAGAGTTCAGGACCTGGTGGGACAATTTCCAGGCAGAAAAAGGGTCAAGTGACAAAAAAAATCAATGCATTTTAGAAGCACAGGTCATTTACTTGCAGCAGTGCTGGCTCAAACCGTAACTTCCCAGATTTAGGAAGAATCCTTCCTGGGATCCACTCAAAATTGCAAAATTAATATTCATGAATTTATTTAGCAAGATCAGGGTGGAAAACAAAGTCACCTTCAGTCGACAGCAACTTCTCTACCCCCCCTTCAGTATAACTTTATATATTTTTAGTCCTCCAAGCCTTGTAGTGGTTTTGTGCAGGAGCCAGGATGCTGTGGAGTAATGGAAAGCTTAGTCAATCCCCTCCTGGGAATACATGTAAATAAGGAAGGTTTGGCACAGGGACGAGCTGACGACACATTTCTTGGGCAGTGCACAGAAAAAGGGGGAAAAAAAGAAAAATCCCAAATAGTTTTTCTCCACTTGAAAAAATGGTGCTTTTATGTTAGGCTGAAAATATCCTCCTGGTACCTTCCTATCTCCAAAGTAGCTTGGAAATGAAAGCAGCTTTGCAGAAAGGGCTTCTGAGGGGAATTTTTAGCGGTCCGAATTATTTCCCGTGGTCCTGCCTGGATTCAGAGAAAACTTGGAATTTTTTTTGCTGGGGGAGTTGAATTCTCCTCAGGGAGTTGACCCTGCCTCCCTCTCCTCAGGCCCCTCCTGCCATGGGAGAACCACACACCCTTTCCCCTTTAAAAGCAAAAAAAACCACCCCAAAACCCCCCCGCAGAATCAGTTCAGCCTTTGCCACTCGGAGGATGAGGAGGAATTTAAAATCTCTGCGTGTCACTTCCCTCCCTGCAGCAACTGCTGCTTGGAACTAACTCCAAACAGCCAGAACCAAATTTTATCAGTGGTTGATCCTGTCAGAGGGACACGAGCTGGGGGATTAAGTGGGTTCTCTCCTCCACCAGTGCCCGCCAAGACCCAGAACTTGCAGGTTCTTCACCTTCCCTGGTGATATTTTGTGGAAAACTCGGCAGCCTGCCGCATTCCAGAGTTCCAGGATTGACAAACAGACAGAGGTTTCACTCAAATTTCAGGTCTTCATTTCTTTCTGAGAGAGGAAACACAAAATGCTCGAGGTCTGGGCAGTTCTGGGGTGGTTTGAGCACACGCGGCTGGAGCACCGCGATCCAGCCAGGGCCTGCCAGCCCACAGCTGGCTTTGCTTCGGGTTCATGATCCCACAGAAATGGCTTTGGCTTGGAGAAGACCTTTCTCAGCGAGAGCTCAACCATAATTTTGATGTTATACCACATTTTGAGTCCAGGCCAGCTTTTGAAATGTACATTTTGAGTGGAATCTCGTGAGTCCTACTCAAGGTGTCTTTCAGTCCAGCATTTTGCAAATCATGGGTGAGGCAAGAATGGAAATCCTTGAATCAAACAAGTGTTGAGCATTCCCTGGGGACACCTGGAGACACCAGGAAGTCCAGCAGAGCTGGTAGGTGACTGGGATAGACCTGCACTTGTTGAAGAGCTTTTTTTCTTGACCATTGGCTTCACAATGAAGCCCTTCCTCTGGAGGCTCAGAATGCAGGAAGGAAATCAGAAGGATTTGGGTTTTTTTCAGCTGGATGACAACCTACTTAACCTCATGGAATCATGGAATATTCGGAATATTCTGGCCCTGCACAGACACCCCAACAATCCCACCCTGTGCATCCCTGAGAGCGTTGTCCAAACTCTCCTGGAGCTCGGGCAGCCTCGGGGCCGTGCCCGTTCCCTGGGGAGCCTGTTCAAGAGAGAATGTGCCAAAAGAGAGGGAAAAAAAATTTAGAAAGCCCCCCTGGACTAAATCTCTCCAGAGTTAAGTGGTTTTGGCTTTTTAAGATGAAGACAGGGTGAGTTATCCTGTACCCAAATTTTTGGGATGCTCAAACAACGTACCCACAGGTGGACACCTACCTACAACCCCAGGCCCCAAAGTGAGCAAAAGCAGCTTCTGTCTTCAAACTCCTCAACTCCTGGGCCTCTGGTGTGGAGTTTGGCAAGTCCTGCCCCGTCCAGCTGCACACAGGATGCAGTGCTGGCACTCCTGTGCTTTTAGTGTGCCGTGAAAGGCAGATGTTGCCATCAGCCAGCCCCACTAAAACCTCCAAGACTCCGGGGTCTGCAGCCGTTCCCGCCCTGGGAATGCATTTGTGTTACAGGGTGGAAAAGAGACTGAGGGGGAAGGAGGATTTACTGAAGGGGTTTTTGGGTGCAAGGGAAAAGCAGATTTGGAGGGGCGAGCGAGGCACGTGCATGGGTGTGAGAGGGAGCTGCAGTGACCACCCCGTCACCATAATGGGATGGGGAGTGGATCCCATCAGCTCCTGGAGGGAAAGAAGCCACCATTCCGAACCTCAGGCACTGCAGCCTCTTCCTCCATCGTTCTGGGGATGCCTCAAGCTGTGCCAGGGGAGCTTTAGGACGGACATCATGAGGAATTTCCTCATGGAAAGGGTTGTTAAACATTGGAAAGGGCTGCCCAGGGCAGTGGTGGAGTCCCCATCCCTGGAGGTGTCCAAGGACGTGGCACTCAGAGCTCTGGGCTGGGTGACAAGGAGGTGATTGATCCCAGTTTGGACTCGATGATCTCGGAGGCCTTTTCCAACCTAAATGATTCCATGATTCTGTGACTCAGGCTGGTGAGAAGAGGAATTTGGACATGACAATTTGGTTGGTAGTTTGTGAGTTCGTGAATGAAGACTTGGAAGAGATTCAGGCCCAGCATATTTATATTTTTATATATATAGGGTGTTATATATATAGGGATGTTAAAGGCACCGAGCAGGCCGGTTCAGATCCTGCCTAAGGCTGCCACAGGAGGCAACGCTCCTGAGGGGAGGGAAAAGATTCAATCTGGTAAATGAGCTCCCTAAGCTCTGGTTTGCTTTGCCACTGTGGCCCCAGGCTCCCAGCGATCCCCTAGGGCACGAGGTGCCGATGAAGGAAGCCCAGGAGGAGTCTCGCCACCATTGCCCAATTCTCCCCAGGCCTCTGCTGCATCCAGCTCGTTCCCTCCACTGTAAATATTCCCAGGGAAAGGAAAAATGTCCTTCTCTAGGACAAACTCTTCCCTTGCAAGGCAGCAAAGCGCTGCAGGGCAGGAAATCCATGGGAAGAGCCATGTGCCTGTGGAGAGCTCACAGTGCCCAGGGGTGTGAAGGAGAGGAGGCTACACGTAATTTTTGGGAATCACTGAGCATCCCATCCCCTTCTTTTGAGGGTCAGCAGCAGCACAGGGTGGAGACTGCAGTTTTTCCTGGGAAGTTCAGAGCAAGGTTTTGCTGTGGAAAGGTGAAAATTAAAAATTTCCCCGCGGAAGGAACATCCCGGCAAGAGGGCAGCTTGGAAATTGAGCTCTTTTATTCTGATGGTGTCCGACTGCCACTAACAGATAGACCCAAATCTGATAACACTGGTGTCAAGTGAGTGTGATAAGCCCCAGAAACAAGTGACTTCCAAGCAGGGGTTGTCCCTCGTTTCGTTTTACAGGGACAGACATTTCTGGGGAAAGCCGTCCTTTTCAATTTCCCTCCTCACAACAAACGTCTCCCCTGAAAGTGATGAACACAACCCATTCCCAAAGGGAAACCACTTGAGGAAATACGCTTTCAAGCAGCTGTAGCCAGGAAAAATGACCCAACTGAGCTCCAGCTCATGCAGCCCCCGGCACTCAAACACACCCCGGGAGAGGTCCCAGCTCTGGGTAATTAAGAGAACACATGCTGGAACTGAGCCCAGTGAAAGCAAACTTGTGCTCCTTAAGTGCATTGACATTTATTATGGTAAAACTCCCTTTTCTTGTCGTTTTTTCCACATTTCTGCTTCCCAGTATCGTGGCCTGGAGGCAGGAAGGAGTTGCTGAGGCAGTTGGAGTTTCTTCAGTGAGTTGAAAGAAGACAAGCTGTTAGTTTAGACATGAAGCTGCACCTCCTTGTTCTGTGGTCCAGGAAAAGAAAAAGAAGGGGAAATAAACCCTGTCAGCAACTCAGCCACAGGAGGAGGTTGTCTCAGGCACTCAGAAGGAAAAAACAAAGGGAAGACCAAGGGAAAATGGGATCGTTGGGTATTTCATCAATTCCTGGACGAGGTAGCTGGTAGGACCAGCCCTTCTGTGGGGTCATCCTCTGCTCCTCTGCTCCTCTCCAAAGTGTCCAGCAGTGCTGATGTGCACTGGAGGTTATCTGGACATCAGCTGGTGAAACAAGCCAGGAGGACTGTGACAGAATCCTGTTTCCCAGTCTCCAGATGGTGGAGAATTGGACTGGTTGGTTTTTTCTCCCACAGGGTGGAAGTGAGGGACTGGAGGATTCACACGGGCTCCACACTTGGTCTTGGATGCGGTTTGGTGCCCAGACTCAGGTCCTTTCCATCAAAAAGGACCTTGAGAAGGTGGAGAGTGTGTCCAAGTGGGAAGAAGACTTAACATTTAGACAGCACAAAGCATGAGGATGGTAAAACTGGGATGAAGGAGGAAAGGAAAAGATCAGTTCCCACTGATTGTGACGTGTAGGACTCACTGGATGCACTCGCTACCCACTAAGGGTTGAGAATTTAGTTTGGCAGTCAGGAAGCTCTGAAGGCTGGAAAAATCCTTGGAACGTTCTGTGAGTATTTCAGGCCTTCTCTGGGAGCAGGGATCAGAAATAGGTTGGGAAAAACCTTCCAGAGGAAGGTCTGAGGTTGGGCCCTGCCCCTGAGGAGGTGCTGCAGATCTTTCTTGCAGCTCTCACGGTGAGCACAAGTTCTTTGGAGGTTTTCACAGGGTCACCTGTCATCACTGCTGCCTTTCCTCATCCTGCCCCATTTCGTTTCCAGCCACATGCCGTTCACTGAAGCCCATGGGATCATCTTAGAACCGTGGAATGGTTTGGGTGGGAAGGGGCATTAAAGATCGTCTCCTTCCAACCCCCTGCCCTGGGCCAGGTTGCTCCAAGCCCTGTCCAACCTTGTCCATTTTAGACCCGTGACAGTGGTGCTGCCCTCAGTTGCTCTCCCCAGTCCTCCATGGACTCATTTAGGTTGGAAAAGACCTGTGAGATCATTCACTGAGATCTCTGCCCCTGCCCATGCCCTGCTGGGACAGCAGACACATCCTGTTAGTGACCAAACCACTTCTGGGTGGCTCCACGCTGTGGGATCAGAATTGCAGGATAAACTCCACCGGCTCCCGTCTCCATCCCAGCAAGGATCCCAGAGTGAACAGATGCCTCTTCTGAGCCGTACAGATGGCTGAGAGGCTGCAAAGGCATGAGAAGGATGATAGCCCACGGCGGCTCTCAAGTGGCCAAACGGATCTGGAGTGAGCAATGACCTTCATCAACCTCCTTAATGGAAAATGTGTCCTTGCAGCAGGAGGAGGAGGAGAGGGGGAGGAGGAGAGGGGCAGGAGGAGGAAGAGGAGGTGGAGGAGGAAGAGGAGGAGGAGAGGGGAAGGAGGAGGAGGAATCTCTCTCTCTGCATCTCTCACGCCACAGATATTTCAGCTGTGCAAACATTTTGAAGTGAGACCAGCGTGCAGTTTGCTCTCACCACTGGAAAATCCGCTTTTCCACCCCAATTTTTTGCTCTCTAGGCAGCTTGCCAGTGAGTACCTAATCACATTAGAGGAAAAGCACTTCCTTGGGATGGAGGCAGGCATTGGAAATAAAGGAGAATGTGGGCTGATCTCTCTGAGGGAGGTGAGGCAAAAGCTCCACCAGGAGATAGACTTGTGGAGCTCATCACTGCAGGAACGGCATCTTTGGTGTCTAAATGATCCTTAGATTGAGCAAAAGTGGGTCTGGAGACATTCAAAGAGAAGATGGATGAATGGGATGTCTGGGATGAATGGGATGTCTGGAAGTCTTGACCCTAAGCTGCTCCAAGCAGCACTTCAGGGTCTCCAACACCATGTGTTGAAATGTCTTCCCCACAAAATATTTCTCATTACAAAATAATTTCAAGTCTAGCAGAAGGTGTCCCTGCCCAGGGCAGGCGGTTTGGAACCAGAGGAGCTTAAAGGTCCTTTCCATTCTGTAATTCTATGATCTTTTTCCATGGGAGAAGTCCAAGTTTGTTCAGCCTGGAGAAGAGAAGGCTTCTGGGCGACCTAAATGTGACCTCCCAGTACCTGAAGGGAGCTACAAGAAAAAAGGAGAGGGAATTTTTACAAGAGCTTGGAGTGACGGGATGAGAGGAAATGGCTTCCCACTGACAGAGAGTAGGGTTAGATTAGAGATTAGGAAGAAATCCTTCCCTGTGAGGGTGGGGAGGCCTTGGCACAGGGTGCCCAGAGAAGCTGTGGCTGCCCCTGGATCCCTGGAAGTGTCCAAGGCCAGGCTGGACAGGGCTTGGAGCCAGCTGGGATAGTGGAAGGTGGCCCTGTCATGGCAGGAGATTGGAACTAGAGGATCTTTAAAGTCCTTTCCAACCCAAACCATTCCATGATTCTACAGTTTCCCAGGAGAAAATCCAGGCATTTCAGTGGAAGATGTCCAGCCATCTCCTCTGTCAAATGTCCTCTGAATGGTTCATATGCCATAAAGTGCCTGCTCATCTCCAGATACCTGAATTCACAGAAAGGACTGGTAGCTACCCTGAAATTAAACTGGTTTGTGTGAAGGGCTCTTGACCACCAGAGCAAGGCTGCAGATAAAGTTGCTCCCTGGGCAACATCAAATGCTATGGGTTTTTTTCTTTTCTCTGTTCCTAATCCAGATGAGAACAGGGCTAACATGACAATTTAGGATTCTTGCTCCCAAGAGGTGCTTGGAATGGATAGGAGAGGCTTGTCCTCTGTCAGAGAGGAGGGGAGGACCTGTGAAGGTCTGGGTTTGTAGGGCTCATCCATTGGAAGTGCAGCTCCTGGAGGAGTCCCCTCGGATGCGAGAGGATTTGTCCAACGGCTGCGCTCGGAAAGCAGATGGAAAAGCCTTCCTCTGGTCACTCCTGTTTTAAATTATGCATCCTCCATCTGCTGCCTCGAGCACAGACATGCTCACAGAGCTGCTGCCTTCCCAAAATAACCCAGGACTTTGGGAGAGGCTTTGCATACCCCTGCCTTGCCTGGCTCTCCCGTGCTGCTGTCCCTGCAGGTAACGGTTGGATGTCACCTGGAGGGAAGGGAGTGGTGCAGGTTTGGCCAGCCTGGCCAAAATGCCACCATGCCAAAGGAAACTTCTCCCTCTTTCAGCCCTCCATTGGGAATTTTACATCCTTTGCTTTGGCTGCTCCAAGAGACCTCACCCGCATGGAGAGGGTCTCAGTGTGGCACCTGAAAACGCCACTGAGGGGCCAGAACTGCAGCTTGAGCCCTGGATGGACTTCAAATTTGGAAAGCTCTGGGTCACAGCACTCCTTAGGATGGGTCTTGGCAGCTTCAGGAAGCTGCTCCTGCTTTCCCACCAGTTCAGAGCAGCCCTGGATGAAGATGGAAATGTGTTGGCCCAGCACATCCCTGGAGCAGAACCAGGGTCCCTTCCCTCGGGTCCTCTCCATCCCTGCCAGCCCTGCTCCACCACACTGCACATGTTTCATTCTTTGCCTCTTTCCCCTGACTCTAAATCAGTTCTGTCAGCTCCTTAATTATTTTAATTTTTCTTCATTCTCCAAATCCCTCAAATATATTTTATATATAGGGTACAGGCTTAAAAAAGAAAGCTACCGCTGTGCCCTTGCCTCTGAAATATTACCAGAGAAATGTGTGTATTTCATCTCTGCCTTTCATTTTTCCAGACATTTTCTGCTTTGAAGAAGCTTGAAACAGTAATAGACTGATGGCTACACTCCAACTCTATTGATTAACAGTGAGTGGTCAAGCTCTTCAGTGCCTGAAAATACATCCAGAAACGGGGACAGGTGAATTATTGCATTTTCCCGCAGATGGAAGGAGGGGGGGCAGGCTAAAACCTACAAGAGGGACTTCAAAAGACCTGCCCTCCCCGTGTCCAAATCCCCACTGGTGTGAAGTCCTGGTGTGGGGGAGAACCAATGATTATTTCAGTGGCTCGGCACAGCACGGGGCTAAATCATTTCTAAATATTGCAGCTCCAAATTGCCTCTGTTTAACGAGAGGAGAGCAGAGCAGGGAAGCACGTGGGAACGCTGTCCCACAGTTTTAAGCAAGAGCTCAGTGCTGAGAGCAGGAATCTCTTCCCAGCCATTCCAGTCTTCACCAGAGGTCACGTTTTCAGTGCATTTTAGGACAAAAACCCCAAAGCGTTGCAGGCTGCAGGATTTGCAGAAGCCCAAAGGCTGTAAAGAGGTTGTGCTGATGGACAGTGGGACAGAGGGCTCCTGTCTGTACCTTCACTTTCCTTCCTTCCAGAAGGATTCCTCTTTGGAACCTTGGAGCTGCTGGGCTCCAGGGATAACAGCCTGTGGATTCCTGTGGAGGCAAAGAAGAGGAGCAAAGTCTGGCTGCAGAGCGGAGATCTCGCTTTCAGCTTCCACAGCCACATCCCCTCCTTCCTCCACCTCCTGCATCATCTGGGAGAGGTGTGAGATTGCATCAAGCATCAGAGAACCCATTTTGCCTTCAGAAAGACGGGGAGTGTTTTTTTGAAATCTGACTTCTGCTGGGATGGGAAAGCGTTTTCCTCCTCTTGTTTGAATTCCAGTTCTGTGCCCGGGCTGAAGGGCAGGTGAGGGCAGGTGCCAGGGGGGATGATGAGCAAGAGGTCACTGCCGCTTGCAGGATGAGTCAGGGAGAAGCCAGGAGAATTTGCAGCTCCTCTGCTGCCCCTGCTGCAGTATTTGGTGCATTCGAGAGGGTTTCTAAACTGTCTTTCAACTGAGGAGCCAAGCAAAGTTTTCCCCTTGTATTTTAGGTGCTGCAGCACCAACCCCCAAGGCCGTTCGGGGCGTTCCAAAACTGCCATTTCCAATCCTTCTGCAGTTCATTCTGAGTGATGCTTGCCTGGCTGGAATAGATCACCAAACTCAGGTCCTGACAGGATTAATGCACTGGAAAAAGACTCGAGTCCTTCAGTGAGGCCGGGTGCTCTTTGAACACAGCAACTTTTCGAGCCCCACGCGTGGCTGGCGAGTTTGGGAAGGATCAGAAATCCTCCGGTGGAAGGATGTTGAGAGAAGAAAAATAGCAGCAGCAACAGAATGAATGAGCAACAGGGGAAGGAGAGAGATGGAGGAAGTGTTTTCATCTGCAAAAACGCCTCAGTCAATAGCTGGATGAGAGGCACTGATAGGAACACACATCTGAAAGCTGGGGAGTTCAAAGGAGAATGGATCTTTGGGCACAATAAACTAAAGGAAGTTCAAAGGAGAATGGATCTTTGGGCACAATAAATTGAAGGAAGTTCAAAGGAGAAGGGATCTTTGGGCACAATGAAGTAAAGGAAGTTCAAAGGAGAAGGGATCTTTGGGCACAATAAAGTGAAGGAAGTTCAAAGGAGAAGGGATCTTTGGGCACAATAAAGTGAAGGAAGTTCAAAGGAGAAGGGATCTTTGGGCACAATAAACTAAAGGAAGTTCAAAGGAGAATGGATCTTTGGGCACAATAAAGTAAAGGAGGTGATGATTTAGAAGTCCAGGCAGCTGAAACGCTACAAGAAAATAACAGAGTAAAGGCCCATTCTCCTTCCTTCTGCTCAGCTTTTAATGGAATGGGATTGAACTTGTGTTATCCCCGTTGCATCCAAGAGACTTTGCCGAGGGGGTTTCATCTGTTCTGCAGAGCTCTCACCCCCCATTTCGAGTCAGAACATTTCCCAAAGCCTTTTTGCAGGAGGAACTTTCTTGGAGAGTGGGGCTCTGAGCATCTTTGTGACAGAGAGTGATTCAGCCTCGCCAACTGCTCTGACCCCAATCTCACCTTGTTCCTCCCCAAGCCTGTATTTGCACATCTCTTTTCTTTCTGCGTGTTTGAATTCAATCGCTTTTTTTTGTTGTTGTTTTTTTTTTAAGGACTGGTAAGGGACTCTTTATTGGATGGTGATGAATCTGTTGTCTGAGCAGCTTTCCTAATAAACCAGATTATTTTTGTTGATGGTGATAGCTACAGAAAGCAGAATCTGCCATGGATCTGCATCATCTGTTTTTGCAGCTCCTCAGGAGAGCATCTGCTTGTTTCCCACATCATGATCAGGAACCTCAGTGCTCACACGGGGTAACTCTCCCCACTCCACTTCCACCCATTGGTTTCCACGTGGGTTGCTCGAAGCCCTTGGGAATTCCCCCTGATGGATCTGGCACTGGGATCATATTAAAACAGATTAAGGGTAAGCAATAAGTAGCAATAAAACCACATCCATGCAGCTTTAATATCAGCAGTGGAGAAGCATCCCCGAGCCACAATTTCATCGATTTTAGTGCAATTATGTCAGGCATTCATTTGAGCCAGAACCACGACATATATTCCAGTGCTCCTGGAAACCCTCTTGGAATTTATTCTCCGGTGGAGGAGGCTCCATTAGAATAAAGAGACGCCAGTTTTAACCATTGATCAGAAAATATTGCAACAGAGCCCAGCAGAGGGATTGCAGAGGATCCAGCAGCAGACTGACCTTTTGCTCTGTGGCAGGGAGATTGCTGGAAAGAAGGGAACAATTAAGGAGTTATTTGCTGAGGGCACCCAGGGGCACTAAAACCCCTGCATTACAGCGGGCCTGGACTCTGGCTGTGCCCTTTATACTCAGCTCCTCTCGAGAAACAGATAACAATATTTTTGCAGCCGGTGACAAGAGAGCCTTGACAAATTTCGGATCAGCTCGCACGGAGGGAACAAGGGCTGCCGAAGCGAGTCAAGTTCAGCCCTCAGTAGCCATGACAACACTTTCAAGAACTCACAGTTTAGGGGAGAAGGGAAATAAATCCTGATTGGCGACACAAAGTGATCCATTACTGCTCCTCCGTTACCTCCAAGCGCCTGGACAGCGCCGAAGTTGAGAAAGGGATGCTTGGTGACATCCTGGAGAGCAGGGAGGATGTGTTTCATCCCAGATGGTTTCAGAGCTCAGGGAAGGGCATTATGGGATGCTGCAGACCCTTCGTGTGTGTCCTCGGAGAGCAGGGGAAGGAGGTGGGACCAGTTTTCTCCAGCTCCTCACTTGGGTGTTTCTGAAGACATTTTGACTCCCAGGACTGCATGAGGGGAGCAAAACAGGAACAAAATGTTCACCCTGAGGTGCCTCAGTGTAAATCCAGTCTGAGGTGCTGCAGGAGTGCAGAGCAGTCAGACCTGAAGGGATGTCCTTCATGCTCCACCCTGCTGGCCCTTGTCCCTGGGTACAACCAGCTGGAGGTCAGGAATATCACAATACTGCAAATACTTGCTGAGTAGAAGTGGATCCTTGCAAGTGCTTGCCTTGCAAGTCACATCTGCTCTTTGAGAGTCTATTTCCCTTCTTTCCATTCCCCCAGGAAGTTTGCTACAATTTTATTAGGATTTTTTTTCTTCTTCTTCTTCTTTTATTTTTTTTTTCCTTCATGTCTTTGGCTGTAATAGCTGCCCTCCAGCTGTATCTCTTCTTTGCTTCTCATCCAGACAGCTTTCTACTAATACCCATCTGGACTGTGGGAAAACAGAACCTTCACTGGTCAGTAAAGGGTCAGTAGGAGCTTCAGAGTATTCACAGCAGAGGAAAAAGGGATTAGGATCAATAGTTCCTTCCTTTGGCAGTCCCAAATGGGGTCAGCAGGGCAGGAGACAGGGTAATGTCCCCTGAGCTCTCCTGGAAATGTGTCTGATCCCAGCCAGAGGGTCAGGAACAGTGAATCCATTATTGTCTCCTGTCCAGCTTCATTAAAGAAGAAAAAAAAGAGTGACGAGTGTGGGACTGATGGGGACCGCAGTGATGCAATGGCCTGCTCCTCAGGAGCAGAGCTGAACCTTCACACCTATTCCAGAGGCTCCTGAGAGCCCTCTCAGATGGTTCCAGGAGGCCTGGAGACAGCCCTGTTCCACAGGGGGAAAAGGTTGCAGCCCTGGGAGATGGAAATACGGACTGAGCACATCCCGAGAGAGCTGGGGCTGTTTGCCCACCCGGGTGCGTTGGGTGCCTCCCCCTCTGCACCCCCAAAGTCTGGAACAGGTCACAAACACAACACCACCCCCCAAAAATCCTCTCCTCTCCTCTCCTCTCCTCTCCTCTCCTCCCGAAATCTCCTTCCCTTGCACCGAAAGCTCTCCGGACACCACTGCAATTTCCAAGGACATAAATTGTGTTTATTATTATATTGATCTAAGACACGAAATTTTCACTAATTCTAGAATATTAGCAAACAAACCCTGCCTCTCCTGAGGAAACAGAGCTGGCTGTGCGTGGAGGTGGCTCCCACCACCACATCAAGCACTAAGGGGAGGATTTTTGCCTTCAGCTGTGCAGGAATCTGTGATCTCCCCAAGGAGTTTTGTTCCAGGTGGGGATCAACTTTCCAAACTCACCCGTGAACAAAAATGTGTTCCATCAGACCCAGGAAAAAACGCTTCCACTTCATTCACATGAAAAAGGGTCATTTCAATTTCAGTCTTTTTCTTATATAATTTGGTTTTTATCACACAGAAGGAAAACCTGGTGAGGGTTTGCAGTTCTGGGGGGTTCAACATACTGAAATGCAGCAAGAGAAAGAGTCTGTTAAAGGGAAGGAATCCTGTTAAAGGACAGGCACAGTTAAAGAAGAGTCCAACACCCTCAGAACCACTGTGTGTTCCAAGAAATGCTGATTAATAGGGATTAATGGCCATTAGGAGCCCCACTGGAAGCATGGCCATGTCCTACAGGGACAGAAGGAGGTGGATGGGGCGCTCACCAACACTCTCATGGTGACCTTCAAGTTCCTGATCCATCCACCAGCATTTGGGAGGTCTCCTCATCAGTCAAACTTCCAGCAGCTCATCCCGAGGAGCTGCCAACGCTTCAGGTGGAATCACTTTGTTGTGGGGAGGAGTTTCCCCTCCGTGCCCCTGGATGGGCTGAGCTGCTCTCCAGCCCTGCTGGAGGCACAGCCACGACCTCCAGGGACCATCAGGGACCCCTCAGCAGGTGAGTGACAAGCAGGTGACAACATGGAGATCCCCCTAAATGAAGGGTTTTTCAGCCTGAGGTATCTCCCACTCATCCAAACCTTGGCAAACGTGAGAATCATGGAATAGTTTAGGTTGGGAGGGACCCTTAAAGGTCATTTAGTTCAACCTCCCTGCAGTGAGCAGGGACACCTTTGGCAGGATCAGGTTGTTCAAAGCCCCACCCATCCTGGCCTCGAATGTTTCCAGGGATTCTGGTGTTCATTAAGGTTGGAAAAGCCCTCTAAGATCACCAAATCCAACCATTCCCCCAGCACTGCCAAGGCCACCACTGACCATGTCCCCCAGTGCCACATCCACACGGCTTTTAAATCCCTCCAGGGATGGGGACTCCACCACTGCCCTGGGCAGCTGTGCCAGTGGTTGATAACCCTTTCCATGAAGAAATTATCCCAAATATCCAATCTAACCCTCCCAGCAGCTGTGGCTTCTAACCTCAGTTGTTTCCAACGCTTTTGGATATTTTTTTTTCCTAGAAAAATACCATTACAGTGGGGCTGTAGGAACTCAGCTGCTTCAGAAACCAGACCCCTCCAGAACTCGCAGCCTGGGGATTGGAAACCAACTCTTTTAAAGAGAATACTCCTTGAAATCCCTCCCTGCGCCCGGGGCTTTGCAAACCTCCACTTACTCCTGGCATCCGTCTGCGGATTGTGTCACTCGCCAGCTCACTTAAGAAGTTGATTTGAATATTGTTTTATCACACTGTGCCTTGCAGACAGCATTGAGTCAGCTTAAAACCAGCGCAGTGTGTACTGGCTCCCAGTTAATTATAGGCATAAAACATCATTTACTCCGCTGAAAAGGAAATATTTGGAATCCAGAGGGCTCTTTGCCGCAGACGCCGGCTCCTGCGCAGGGTTTTGTTTCCCTCCCGTTATCTCGGGGAGAGTTTTGTGGCTGTGGGATTACAAATCTTTCAGGGCCGTGTCCAGACATCCCCCAGTGCAGGGGTGAGGGTGTTTCGCTGGCAATTTTTTTTCCACAGAGTTTTAATCCGACCCTCGGGAAAGAAAGGAGGAGTTGCACCCTTAGTGAATAACTGCCTGTCTGTGGCTTGGGGTTTCTTTGGTACCTTTCCTTCCTTCAGCAGGGTCTGGCTTGGCCCCTAAAGAATTCCTCCACTGGATTGGTGTTTCTGCCTCTTTCAGCTCTCCAGGCAGCAGATGGTCATGGTGTTAATGCCCTAACTGAGGATTTGTTTTCCCAAAAGCCACATATTTGCACTGTGCCCCCTTCCCAAACCATTCCCAGGAGCTGCATCCTGGTCATTGTTGCCTGATCATTGCAAGGAAAAGTTATTTCCATCACAGGGCCTGGATCACCTCTTAAACCTACATAATAAATCCATCTCATTAAACAAATCCATCTCATTAAACTACCTGAGAGCTGAAGGGAGACAAGGGGTGACAAGGGAGACCAGGGCCCTCCTCACTGTGGTTGGAGCTCACGGACACGGCCCCAGTGCAGACTCAGAGTTATTCCGGGAGCATTTGCACATGTGGGAGTTTCTGGAGGAACTCTGGGGAGGGTTTTTGTGGCCACGGAGCAGCCCTGAGGTTTGCCCAGAAGGTTCAGGGTTGCCCAGGAGGTTCAGGGTTGCAGGGCTCAGCGTTTCCTCACCGAGAGGTTGCCTTGGCCGTGTGCCCGGGCACGGGGAGGCAGCTGGGGAAGGAGCGTGGCTGGGGACATACGGCGGAGCTGCAGCAACAGCATCCCACCCCCTCCCTCAAGCTGTCAGGAGTGCTCCAAATCGGTGGGAGAAGAGCAGGCACAAGCTGGAATATCTCGGGAAGCTCTGGTGGGAGCAGCTATTGCTGATGAGCGCCGGGAGGGCTAATCTTGGAGGGGGACACTCTGTTCCCGGCAGCGTTTGAGGCGCTTGGGGAGGGCAGGAGCGAGGGGGGAAATGCTTTGCTCATGGAAGGGCACGTAACCAAATTCTCTGCCCCCACCTCCTGCTCCTCGCTGCTGAATGAAAAAGCAGCTTGTCCACCTGGGTTTTTTTTAGCAGATCTGGAGTGGGATTGAAGCGTTCTCGGGTTTCTTCCCACCAGAGCATCCGCAGGGAGGGAGGCAAGGGAAGGATGTGTTTGAATTGGTCTGGCCAGATGCTCTCCTTGAGAGAGGCGTCACGTTGTGAGGGTGAACTCGATCCTATCTAAACATTTCCCTGGATTCCCTCCCTAGTTTTGCTCCACCACTGATGCAGAGGGAGAACCAAGTTGATTGGAGGGATGGAGCAGCTCTGCTGTGAGGAAAAGCTGAGGGAATTGGGATTGTTCAGCCTGGAGAAGAGAAGGCTTTGGGATGACCTAATTGGGGCCTTCCAGTACTTGAAGGGATCTACAAGAATGATGGAGAGAGACTTTCAAAGGGATGGAGTGACAGGACAAGGGGGAATGGCTTCAAACTGAAAGAGAGCAGGGTTGGATGAAATATTAGGAAAAAAACCTTCACCATGAGGGTGATGAAGCACTGGAACAGGGTGTCCAGAGAAGCTGTGGCTGCCCCTGGATCCCTGGAAGTGTCCAAGGCCAGGCTGGATGGGGCTTGGAGCAATCTGGGCTAGTGGACGATGTGGAATGAGATGATCTTTAAGGTCCCTTCCAAGCCAGACCATTCCACCATTCTGTGATTCTATGAATGGAACGGCCCAAATCTGATAAAGGTCAAACTTCCTGGGGAAACTGAGGCACTGGGTTCAACAGAGACGTGACCCCAAATCCCAGCAAACCCTCAAGAGGTCCCAAAGAGAAACCAGCACTTGTGGCTCTAGCAAGCACTGCCAGCCACAAACCCTCTTTAGGATTTATTTAAGCGATGACCAACCAGAAATGGGGTCCTCTTCCTCCTCACCAGCACATCCTGAATCCCACAGCATCTCGCAGAGGAATTATCCTGTTCCAGCACTGCTGGAATGTTTTCTGGGTGTCTCCAATCAGCCTGACTGGGGACACGAGCAGCAGGACCAGCAGGGAAATAAAAGCTCTCAGAAGAACCCATCATGTTCTGTGTTTTGTCATGATTCCGCTTCTCTTTTTCTAATGTGCTCTGAGGAGATGGGAAGCATTGCTCCAGGTCTGAAGAAAGAACCCCAAAGGGAAAGAAAAGTCGCCCACAAGCCTTGTGAACCAGGGAAAAAAACAAAGGCAGAAATAAATAAACAGGGGGAAAAAAATTCAAAACCACCCTTAAAACATTGTTTTGTTTCTCTTGTTTTGCTGCAGAGGAGTTTGAAGTTCTCCATTTCCTGGGTGTGCTAGAGGAGCAGCAGAGTTGAGACTCAGGCTTTTAATGAAGTTTATGTAAATTTGGTGATGTTTATACTTAGCAGAACAGATTTAGGAGTACTAATAAAGCAGCAGATGAGGCGTAGAAAAGAGCTGGTGAAGTTTTCCACCACTGTTATTTTTTACCTTCCTCCCACCATTCCCAACAAAAAGAGTCTGTTTCTGTTGCCAGTTTCTCTTCACAACAAGGGCTTCTGAAGGGTTCTTTATCCCTCAGTGCTGCTGAAGCCTCTCCCAAGTCTCAGCTCCGTCGTGTCCCATCGCCTTCCCTCTGGGAGCGACTGGGAGCAGCTCAGCCCATGTTTGCTTTCCCTTCAAGCAAATCAATTCTTCCCCACCCTGCTGGTGGATCTTTGTCCTCTGCCAGGATTTTTGTAAGGGCTGGCCAGGCTGGAGCTGAAGAAGCCTTTTCCTTTGGGAGAAGGTGAGGGTTTATCCTGGGTTTGGAGTCAGGGATGTTGAGGATGAGCGGGATGAGCTTCGTCCCCGGGGAGGAGGAGGAGGAGGAGGAGGCAGAGCTCGCCCTGCCCAGCGATGGGTGGTGATTCCTTGCGCTTGTGGCTCCCAGGAGAAGAGCAGGGGCCACCAGCAGAGACAAGTGGCCCAGAAAACCCTCAGAAGAAGGTGCTTGGCAGCCCCACCCCTCCTGCTACACCGCCACAACCTCTGTCAAATATTTTCTGCTCGCCCCAGGAGTTTTTCTGTGAAGAAATGAGGCAGATTTGGGGCCTGTCAGTGTTTGTCCAACGCGCTGGGATATTCCCTATCAATTCCCCCCTTGGCAGACCCTCCCTGGGATGGGGTTTCCCAGGAGGGGAGGTAGGGTCTCAGGGAGATTTGAGCAAATCTCTCCTTATCTGAACAGGGCAGAAGTCCTTTGCCCACTTGAGGAGTTCCCATGCAATAAAACACCCAGGAGCTCCATGGGATGAACCCTCTGGACACAATCCCGAGCCCTGTGCTCTGGGATGGCCCTGCTGGAGCAGGGAGGTGGGACCAGGTGATCCCACTGTGGTCCCTTCCAACCCTGACCCATGCTGGGATTCTGAGATTTACGTTGGCTGGATGATGGATCCTGCCTGGGCTGCATCCAATTATCCCTTCCTCCTGGTTCCCTCCCTGCCCCTGGCATCCCACAGAACGGCTCCATCTGGTGAAGAAGAGCAATCTTTGATACCAGGGATATTTTGATTCATCAGAAGCCCACATGAAATGGAAGGTTGTGCTAATTATTAAAAGCTCCCAGGCGCTGCTGCAGAAATAACAAGAAATGTTTCCTATTTACGGCACCTTCATGCTTTGATTTCCATTAAGAAAAGGGACAAGGTCTAAAGTTAGGACTGGCATGGTCAAGGCTTAGGTTTGAGATGAGGTTTCACCACACCTTTTCCCACAACAGAAGGACAGTCCTGGAAAACATGAAAACCCCCCATTTATTAGCAAGCAATCATGATATTTAATTTAATTAATTTTGATAGGAACTGATCATCTGGGTTTTTTTCAACCTCCACCAGTGCTTTGATGCCCACCAGGGAGAAACCTCGCAGAGGTTTTATGGCAGTAAATTGACACCACCCAGCTGAGCATCGCACCCAGACTTTCCCGGAATCACAGAATTCCAGGTTGGAAGGGGCCATCTGGTCCAACATTCCTTGGCAAAAGCAGTGTCCAGACAAGGGGGTCCAGCACCACGTCCAGCTGAGTCTTAAAAGTGGGAAACCCCCCACTTCCCTGGGGAGATTTTTCCAGTGGCTGATGGTCCTCGTGGTAGAAATTTCCCCTCTTATATCCAATCAGAACCTCCCCAGGAGTGACTTTTCCATTATTTGTCATCTTTTCCGTGAGACTCCTCGCAAAAGGAAAGTCTCCATCTCCTTTGCAGCCGCCCTTTAAGCACTGGAACATGGGGATGAGCTTCCCCAAACCCAGTTCTCTCAGCCTTTCCTCACGTGGATCCCACTCCTTTGATTGTCCTTCTCCAGCCTGTCCACATCCCTTTGGAATAGCAGGGACCAAACCTGGACACTGGAATACCCTGGATATGGCCTGCCAAGTGCTGGGGAGGGTGGAATGATGAATTATCCATCTCTGCTGGGTCTTTTTTGGCACAAGGAGCAAGGAATTGTGATCCACCCAGATCCTGTAATCAGGCAGCACTGCTGATCAGGGAGTTTTGTTCCCAGCAGGGTTTTGGGTCCTGCTGTAGCTGCTGGGGGCATCTGAGACCATCCCCTGCAAAGGAGGGCTCCAAAGTCCCAGTGATGCCTTTTCCTGGTCTTAAAAACAAGAGTCAAACACGGTTAGAAGGGGAAAAGGGATTTTACCTTGGTATTTATTTTAAGGATCCTTAGGTGCACCACGTCCAGGTCAAATGCACCTCAGTGTGCACTGCAAAAAGCTTCTCCCCCCCAAAAGATCTGGTATAACATAGGTTTTACTAATTAGCATATCTATCATAAATTCCCCAATGAGAGGCTCGAGTGAGCCCCCCTCCCCGAGGAACCTTCCCCTGGATGGTTCTATTTTAGTTTACAGAATGTGTTCTGGAGAGGACCTTGGGGTCTGGGGCACTCTGATCCCTAACTACGAAACCTCTAAAAGGTTTCATCTCCCAGCTTAGCAAACAAGGCCAAGAATGTAGGCAAAAGCACCAAGGAATACAGAAGCTGTAAAAAGGCACAAAAGGGGTTTAAAAGAAGAGGCAAGAAATCATCGTGGCATCAGCAGTTCAGAGCTGCAGAAGTTTCCCAGTCGTGGTTTTGACCTGGTCACCTCCTCTCCACCTCTGTTTCCCTCCAGCTCAGCTGGGAGGAACCAGCAATCCACTGGATCAGTCACTGACATCCAGAAACCTCCGTGAGCATCTTCAGGGCGTCCTCCTTGCCATGGGCAGGGACTCAGGGAATTTTCAGGCATCCCAGTGTTTCCCAGGGGAAAAAGGGGCAGCACGAAGGACTTGGGTGGAGCTGGGTGGGGAGATCCTTGAAATGGGGATGGTTCTCACGTAACCAAAGACAGATTTGGAAAAGATGAGCTTTTCCAGACTAAAAGGTGATCCTGAGTGATCCTGTTCCATGTGGTGACACAGGGATGGGAAAGCAGAAGCTGCTGAGGAGTGATGGATTCGCAACATTTTCACTGAATGCTGAACCCTGCTTGAATTTTCAGCTGCAGCTTTTTTTTCTCTGCAACCTGTTATGAATCTGAGTATCCCTGACTCAAGGTGCTGAAGGAGGAGGAGGAGGAGGAGGATGCTTCCGGAAAAAAAAAAGTGTTCAGTCCAGGAACCAGCTGTGATTGCTAAATCAGGAGATTTAGACACATTGGGGGGAGGGAAATAAAAAAGGCAAAATGACTGAAAAGTTAAAAATACAGCCTGAAACGTGGAGCCTGCCTGGGAGCTGCATTTCACCCTGCTTTACTACCAGATCCTGTAAACCATGGAAAAGGGGGACTGCAGCCACAGAGCAGACCCACAGGGTTAAAACCTGCAGGAAAGATAGGACAGGAGGAGATAAATCAGTCCAGAATTCTCCTCGTAGTTATCACACAAAAGATTTTGCAGAATTACAAGCAGGACTAAGTCAGCTCTGGGACAGAAGGTGCTTCCCAGAAAGGTGGTGTTTTCCTGCTCTTCTGCTGGTCATCAACCTCAGGAAAAGTTCATTATCCCACTAATTGCTGAGCAGATACCAGTGTGATGCTGAGCTACCCAAATTGCTGAGGGCTTCTCCTTGAGAAATCCCACCTGGAGCCCTCTTCCAGCCAGTTGTGGTGGTCCAGGGGGAACTGGTGAGTAGGGGATGTGCAGATCACAGCACCCAGCTCCTGACACGTGGGTGAGTCTCCTCAGTCCGAGTTTCCATTTTAAAGGGAGAACAGGAACTTCCAGGCAGCAGGATTTATACGCAAGGACTTAACAGTTCAATTTATTCATGGCTAAACCGAGGAGCCCAGAGTCATTAAAGCATGAAATTGTGCCAGTCAATTAAAGCGTCAATCATAGCCAGCCTCATTTAGGAGAGCTGCTTTAATCCCAAGAAAGGAACATTTTTTTGGCCTAGTGAGAGAACACAGTGACTTGAAGTTGGTTTGAGTGAAATAGCAGCTCCTCAGTTACCGTTCAGAGATTTGCCAGTCGTTGGTTTTTTTTTTAATATATCTATATAGATTATTTTCTGCTGTGCTCCTTCCAAGGTGACTCGTGTTTCTGCTCCAGTAGAAACACAGATGCAATTTGAGCTGGAGATGGAGTGACTCGGGTGGGCTACACGACAAACAAACAAGAGAGCTGATCAGAGAGACATTTAACCTGGCAAACAGCAGAGTTCTGGGACAGCTCTTGCTTTTCAGTCGATAACAGATTCTCCTTTTGTTTTTAAAACTCAGCAATTAGATTATCCTGCCTGTCACTTCATGCAACATGTGTTTATTTTATTGGCTTTTAAAGCCTTTTTTCCCCCCCTGCTCTGGGTTGAAATGCTGGAATGCTGACTGCACTGGTGATATTTAACAAATGGTGGCTGTCATTGGGACCTGGTCACACAGAACAGGTCACAAACCTGCTTGTAACGAGGGAGAAACATCTCCAGAGGGGATTTACTGAGAGCTGACTGCAAGCTGAGGTGCTGATTATGATCTTTTCTTCTTTATCCACCTAAAATCAGGGAAAGGAGATAAGAGGCTCAGGTTTGGAGGAGAAACAGGAGCTCAGGGAGTGGTGGCACTGTGTCATAAGTGGAGCTTGGTAGAGAGCTGAGGTGACCTTCCAGCTCCTCAGGGCAGGTATTCCAGCAGCGGCAGGTGATTCTGGAGGTGTTTTGGAGGTGGGGGCAGCTTTGGCTTCTCTTTCCAGCAGTGGAATTGTGCTGTGGGAGGCAGCAAGGCTGGAAAGGGGAGGAGGTGGTGGCTGAGCTGCCTTTGCCCTCACGTTCCCCTTCCTGCACGGTAAATCCAGGGACAACCCTGGCTGTGACGGGAGCCAAGGGAAAGCTCTGGGTGATTTTTGGGTGAAGCTCAGGCTGCAAGGCAGCTCCAGACCCTTCTCTGGCTGCAGTGGGGCACACCAGCTTGGCTCCAGCACAGCTTCCCCTGGGGAAAGCCCTTCTTGTGGGGTGGGAGCGAGGCTGTTCCCTGCAGGACAGGGTTCTTTATGTTTAGCTCCTGCCACGTGGAGCCTTTGGACCTTTCCTGGAGGTTGCAAACGCCTTTCTCTGAACCAAAACCCTCCTCAGAGAGCCCAAGGCCAGCACACGCCTCTCCTGAACTTCTCAGAGTCTGCAGCTGTGCTTTGTGCAGGAAGGAAGGGGGATTTTTTTGGATCTGCTGTGGGCCATGGAAAGCTTTCCTTTTGGGAACTCTCCTGTGCTGGGAGCGTGCAGAGCCCAGCTGGCGAGGCAGTACCAACAGCAGTAGCATCTAGGACTAGACACACAGTAAATTTAGGTAGCTTGACTTGAAATTCAAGTTCCTGGGGCCAAGGAGGTCGAGGAAGTTGCTTGGATATCTGTTAGATGAGCAGGGCCTGTGGATGCACCAGTCCCACCCACCTCCCTTTCCAGTCTGTTCCCGTGCCATGGACACTAGTTCCCACATTAATGTGTCTCACAGAATGGTTTGGGTTTAAAGTGACCTCAAAAATCATCTCATTCCAGCCCCTGCCATGGGCAGGGACACCTTCCACTATCCCAGGGTGCTCCAGGCCCTGTCCAGCCTGGCCCTGGGCACTTCCAGGGATCCAGGGGCAGCCACAGCTTCTCTGGGCACCCTGTGCCAGGGCCTCCCCACCCTCCCAGGGAAGAATTCCTTCCCAATATCCCATCTATCCCTCCCCTCTGGCAGTTTAAAGCCCTTTTCCCCTATGCCATCACTACATATCCTTGTAAAAACTCCCTCTGCCCTTTTGGGAAGAGCACTTGTGTCCGTGCTCTCCTGGTCACCTGTGTCCAGCCGATGGATCCAAACTGGAGCAGCAGCTGAAGGGCCGAGGAACAAAGAGTTTGTCTTGTAAGAGGAGACAAAAAGATTTTCGCCTCATCCCGCCTTGACAGCGAAATCCAAGGCGTTGTGGGATTGCTCTCTATAAATATCCTGAGCAAGGAGTGAAGGAAATAAGTGCTGGAAACAAAGAGCCACCTCCTGCAAAGGTCTTGCTGCCAAGCTGGAAACTGCCCAGACCTTCAGCTCGCAGTGAAGGCATCCAGGCCGGGATGGAGAGGGGGCTGAAAAGCTCCTGAAAAGGGGAAAAACACAGTGGGAGCTTCTCCTTGGTATGCCCAGAAAGGCATTGTGTAACCAGGGGTGTGGGGGGTGCCCACGAGGTCCCTGCAGTCCTCCCCCCTCCTTTCCCTTCCCCTGGAATGAAGATGCTGGCACTGCACGCCTGGCAGGGGGACGAGAGCCCAAGCACATCAGCGAGGGAAGAGCACCGAGGTGTGACAGCGATGGGAGCATTAGAAATACCTGAGACTGTCACATCTCGCTGTAATTTGCGGCGTTAAAACCAAACCTGTTTAATTACCAGGCTGCAGACTATTTTTTTCCCCCCCTTCCCACCTGCCGTGAGATATTGTGAGGTGGGAAAAAAATAGCACAAGTGCAGCGAAAAGCCTTAATAAAAGCTTCAGAGGGAGGTAAGTGGGTCTCATCTCTGTAGGTATCAAGGTAACTTCTCTCGGTGCTCAGGAGAAGTTTTCTGAGGCTGCCCGTTTGATTTATTGTCCAGATCCTAAACTGGAACATTTCTGCCTTGGTTCTGGCAGTAAAGAACAAAAGTGCCAAGTGCGAGGTGTCCACATTGTGTTTCATTTTGCTGAGGGATGTTTTGACAGCCGAGAGATTTCTCGCTATGCTCTCTTCTTCTTTTTTTCTTTTTTTTTTTTTTTTTTCCCCCATCACTTATTTTTATAGGACATTGGGGGTGTGGGGAGAGAACTGAACTTCCCATCAGCTGGTGGCATCGTGTCAGTCAGAGAGATGTTTTCTGGTTAAATCCCAAATAATGTCTTCTCAGCTTTCCTGAAAGCTGTGATATTTCTGAAGTGTCACTGACTTAGTCCTTGTGGCGTGCAAGATGCTGCGAGCGGGTGTTTTTATTTTAATCCCTGAATTAAAACAAAGATTGCCCCTGATGACCTCGTTTGAGGCTGCTTGGACCCTCCCGTGTCAGCCTTGACCCTGATTTGTCACATTAGTGAGGCTGACTAAGCTAAATTTGCCAGTAATGAGCCTGAAAAACCGAGGAGATGTTTCTTTTGGGTCAGTTGAAGGGAAGGCTGAGGTTCCCCAGCCCCTCTGGGGACTTTTCCACATCCAGCTGAGCATTTGTGCACTTGTCACACTCTGATTAAAACCAGGAGACTGCTCGAAAGGGCCACTTCAGCCCAAGATGTGGAGGTGGGCAGAGGAGTGGAAAACCAAGTGCTGGGCCAAGGGTATCTCCTGACACGTGGCCAGGAGGCCCAGCTGGGGCAGGATGGACACTGGGACCTCGTGCAGCGGCTTTATCCCAGCTCTGACCCTTGGAGAGCTTCCAGTAAATGCTGAAATACTTGAAATTTTCCCCTCAAATTGAAGACCCATCTTATCGTAGAAGCACAGACGGGTTTGGGTTGGAAGGGACCTTAAAGATCATCCCATTCCTACCCCCTGCCATGGGCAGGGACACCTCCCACTATCCCAGCTGGCTCCAAGCCCCATCCAGCCTGGCCTTGGACACTTCCAGGGATCCAGGGGCAGCCACAGCTGCTCTGGGCACCCTGTGCCAGAGCCTCCCCACCCTCACAGGGAAGAATTCCTTCCCAATTTCCCATCTATCCCTGTCCTCTGGCAGTGGGAAGCCATTCCCTGTGTCCTGTCCCTCCATCCCTTGTCCCAGGTTCCTCTCCAGCTCTCCTGGAGCCCTTTGGGCACTGGAAGGGGCTCTGAGGTGTCCATGGAGCCTTCTCTTCTCCAGGCTGAACTCTCTAAACCTGTCTCCAGAGCAGGGGTGCTCCAGCCCTCAGAGCACCCTGCTGATCATCATCTCCCCCTACTTTTCTATGTCAGGAACTGAGAGATTTCTAACCCGTTTTGGGGTCTGATTTTAATGGTGTCACTCCCACAGACCACAGCAGTCCTTATAAATGTGGGATTTCTGGGTCAAAGCCCTTGGCAATCCAGCCAAATGTTTGGATTCAGCTTTAGACACAGTTACAGCTCCAGCTGTGGTGGAGTTTTACGCAGGAGAGGATTCAGATCAAACTCAGGTACCTCCAGCATTGCCATCTCCTCTAAGCAAATCCCTCAGAGCTCTCTTTATAGTGCGTGGAAAGAAACAGCCTGGTTTGGGTGGAATTAAAATCTCATCCCTACCAGGCATCTCCGTTTGGTCAAGGAAATAACTTCCCAACTTTCTTTCTCCCCAGCAACTGCAATGGGAGCATTGTGCCACTACCTTAAGCATCAGCAGAAATCTAAAATGAGATATTTCCACCTGTTCCTGTGGCCCACGGAGAGCTGTAAATTCTGACAAAGTGTTCTGGTGACTCTGGGTATGAGATAAGGGAGTGGAGATAAGCTGCGTGTCCGAATACTGCAAGGATTTGGGAACGCATCGCCGGCAGGGCCTGTGAAAGGCAAAAGAAGCTCATTTTCCAGCCAGTCAGGTCGGTATCCTTTTGAAATGTTCCCTGAAAGGAATTCAAGGAAACATCTGGCCTTTAATGTCTAGACACCGTCCCTTACAGAGCTTAGATCCTAAAGCCCTCCCCCGGCAACGGGCTGTGGGAGGAGACGGCTCTGTTGTGCTGTGATGTGACCCAGGAGAAGAGAGGGAGTGTGGCAGGACATCAGCTCAGGCCTTTTAGCTCCTTTTCACTCTCCAAATCCCTGTTGCTGTGCTGACAAACCCCATTGGGATGGACTGAACCCCGTTCCCAAATTCCTCAGTCCGGGAGCGGAACAGCCGCGGGTCGAAGGTTGGGCCGATCTCCGTGTGAGATGTGGCAGGACAGGAGCTAATTTGGGTTCAGTGCCAATTCCTGCGTGGGGAGGCTGCCAGGAGAATATTTCCTCAGGTCTGACATGCCTGAAATATTCCCTGCTTTGGGAATATTTACTCCCAAATACATAAATTTCCCCTGTTTTGGGTGGCAACCGCGTACAACAACGGCGGTGCCCAAGACTTGCTCACCTCTAGGTCTGGGGACAACCTTTTCACTCATTGCAAAATGTTATTGGAGTTTCTGCTCCAATTTCAGCTCTTTTTGAGGATTTAGGAGACTGAACAATAGAATTCAGACCTGAAAACGTGATGGTGTCGATGCATTGGTTTGCTGATGGTTGAACTGGTTTATTCTTTTCTAGGCTCCAGTGTTACCAGTAGCTCATCTTTGATGATATTTTTTTTCCTTGAAGCTTGTTTTATAAATATACCAGTGGTTTCGAGAGGAAGGATGTGCTGTATTAAAAAAAAAAAAAAAGCAGAGGTGGAAAGGCTCTATATCACCCCGATTTAAAAAAAAAAAACATCTGGAATTGCTGGATTTTTCTTCCCCTGATCTTTGGTTCTGGCAGCTTTTTCTCACGGGGATATTTTTCCTTTCTCTGTTCCATCTCTATTACTCCTGCCATCATTTTTCTAACCACAGATGCAACCCTAGATCCTCTCTCAGAAATGTCTTTTAGGGTGTTTGCCTCTTAGAAAACAACCTTACCTTGGTGAACTAGTGGGGAATAACTGTTGAAGGGTCTTGGAGCTAAAATCTGATGGTGTCAGGGATTTTTATTATTATTTTTTATTATATTTTATTATTATTAGGACCAATTTTTCAGAACTCTATCAGATGCCCGAGAGAAAAATTATTTTTTTAATTTTTTTTTTAAATATTTTTTTATTGTTTCCCAAGCCCCATGCTGATTGCTCTTAATTTAAATTAGGCATTTATTTCCATTGCCACTGTGCAGATTCTGCAGCCCTGGCCTTGTGCTGACAAGGTCTTGAAGTCTCAAAGGGTCTTTTCACCCTTCTCCCAACACTTTTCCACCACACCAGGAGGACATTGTGTCCTGGCCTGGCTCTGAGAGCCAAGACAGCCCCAAATCCTATCCCAAGAGCTGCTTGAGGTGTTTCCCCAGGGACTGTTGTGCCAGGGAGGCCCTACCCAGGCCAGGGGGCAGAGCTGGGTGGTCCCCAGGGTGCTGAGCCTTCGGGCTGCATCCCAGGAACAAGATTTCTGGGAAACATCCCTCTGCTTCCACGCAGGATCCGTTCTTGCTCGGGGCTGTTGGCATTTTGATGTCTCTTGAAGGTACAACAGAGAAATGGCTCTTGGGAAGTGACAGCACGAAACTCTGATTAATGTCTCCAAGGAGAGCCAACCAGAACGGCTTCCTTCGAGCTGCATCCACTTCCATATGTAGCCCAGGCTTCTCTTGACAATGCTATAGAAATGTGACGCTCGGAAAAAAAAGCACAGCTTGTTATCAGGAATATTTCCCCTTCAGCCTTTAAGGAGAGAGGAAAAAAAACCCTCCCAAAGCTCTCTGTAAACGATCCTGGAATGTTAATTTCCAAATTAACGGGTCCAGCGCTCTCCCACGACACCCCTGCCTGAGGGTTTAGATTCTCATCTCACACGGCCTTGGGGTGGGAAGGAGCTTGGAAATGTGAAGTTAAAGACTGGTGGAAACCACGGGTGATCCACGTGCAGCTTTCCTAGGACCACGCTCGTGACCTCTTATTGCTTCTCATTTACCACAGAACCACTGGATATCCTGAGCTGGAAGGGACCCACAGGGATCACTGATCCAGCTCCTGGCCCTGCACAGACACTTCAACAATCCCACCCTGGGCATCCCTGGCAGCGCTGTCCAAACACTCCTGGAGCTCTGGCAGCCTTGGGGCTGTGCCCATTCCCTGGGGAGCCTGGGCAGTGCCCAGCACCCTCTGGGGGATGAACCTTTCCCTGATACCCATCATAAATCCCTCTGGCACAGCTCCAGCCCTTCCTTTGGGTCCTGGCACAGTCACAGGGAGCAGAGATCGGAGCTGCAGACCCCGATGAGTCTCCCCTCAGTCTCCTCTTCTCCAGGCTAAACCAACCAAGGGGCCTCAGCCCCTCCTCGTATGGCTTCCCTTTAAACCCTTCACCATCTTCACAGCCCTCCTCTAACAGCTTTGTATCCTCCTTTTTTTGTGGCACCGATTCCCGAGAGGTGGCTGCAGTTTGTCTGGACGTGTCCACCCCAGCGCACAGCAGCAGCTGCTGCCCACAGCTTTGTCCTGGGAGTGGAACAACCGAGGCATTCCACAGTCTGGAACTGCACAAGGGCATTCAGATTGTCTGCAGTGAGCAGACAAATCCCAGGCTCCGAGCAGAGCCCTCCGGAGCCGCGCTCACGATTTACGAGCTCCCGGCTGCGTTGTCACACACTGTCACCAAGTGTCTGGCACTCGGCCACTCTCTGCTTGCCTCTTCTCCTAATTGCTGTGTTAACAGACTGCTGATGATGCTCAAAGGGTCGGAAATGTGAAGGTGAGTGTGGAAAAGAAGCTGGAAAAGTGGCTCCAAATAAGGCAGCTTTCCTCATCACCCAGAGTTAATTTTTAGTCTTGAGCAAGTGCTGGGAGTTTCCAGCTACCCCCTAGCAGAGCACATGCCGCAGCCTGGAAAGATTTTGCTTTTTTTTTTAATTGCTAGAGCAGCTCTTTGCCAAGTTGTGCAGCAGCAGAGTCCTGCTGCCGCTGTCCAGGGTCCGTGCGCTCGGCGGGAGGAGCAGGAAAACGCCCGGCGCTTGTTGGCTGCCCGGGTCCGAGCCTGGAAATAGTCTGGGATGTGGCTGCCTTGGAGGGGCAGGCTCAGGGTTTGGATTCAGCACTTTGGTGCTGGAACACAGCAGGGTTAGCACAGAAATCCTGGGAGCTTCTCTGGGTGGGGTGGTGGGAACATCTCCTGATTCTGACAGGAACCATCTCCAGGATGGCTTTTCCTGCCCGCCCAGGGGATGTTTTTGTCCGGCGGTCAGAGGATGTGGAGCTCTCCTGTTTTTGTGTCGTCCTCCCTCAGGCTGGATGTCAGGCCCTGGTGGGAGTTCAGGCTGCGTTCAGAGCTCCTGTCCCACCGCGCTGGGACACCAAGCCATGAGGAAGAGAATCCCAGAAGGGTTTGGGTGGGAAGGGACCTTAAAGCTCACCCAGTTCCACATTTGTTTGTGAGGGAGGTCCAGCTCTTCACAGATTAAAGCATTTGTATAATATCATCTTTCAACTTCTGCTTTCTCCTGAAACTGTGTGTTGTACATGGAAAATTTTGTCATTAAAATAAAAGTGGAATTGCCAGAGCAGAGCAGTCTGCTTCCTTCCCTGGGTGCCAGTGCTGAGAAGGGTTGGAAAAATTCCTTGGAAGTGCTCAAGGCCAGGTTGGAAAGGGCTTGGAACAACCTGGGATAGTGGAAGGTGTCCCTGCCCATGGCACGAGGTGGAACTGGGGCATGTTTAAGGTCCTTCCAACCTAAATCATTCTGTGATTTATGAAATACCCACTTTTTTGCCTTAATATGATGATTTTAAAGCAGTGACCTGGCCACTCGTCTGGTGGTGTTGGGGTTTTGCTTAAGCTCCATCTCAGAGTAACGCACAAGATAGAGAAAAGGAATAGTCAAGCTAGTAAAGATCTTGCAGAGTGAGCACGAAACATTTCCAGATTAAAACAGCAGTTAAAAAAAACCAAAACCAACCCATTTCTTACCTAAAGACATGAGTGGAAAGTGCCTTGTGGCTGCCTTTCAGTTTTATTGACGTGAGACTCAAAATAGCAGGAGCTTTTTCATGTGGCAGGTAGGAGATCTGTAAATCATCTTGCCAAAAAAAAAAAAAAATATGGATGATAAATCGAGTGGGAAATTAGACAAATCATCCAAATCCTAAAATACTGAAGTTGGAAGGGCAGCCTGGAGGCTTCTGAATCTGTGTCATGCTCAGAGCAAAGTCAGGGTCAGAAGCAGGTCAGGTTCCTGAAGCTGAGGTTTGAGGTTGGCCAAAGAAAGAGATCCCCCCACTCCCCCAAAATCCCCCTCAGTTGCCACCATCAGCCTGGGCACCAGGTCCTGCTCATCCAGGGCTCTGATGTGGGGTTATTCAATCCCAGATAAAAGATTGGGTGTTCCCTGTGGAAAACCAGGAGGGTCACGCTGGGCCTTGCACAGAAATCGTGGAGAAACAGGGAATTCCCTGAATTAAACATGGTTGAACGTAGCAAAGGGTGGGAAGTCACATGATCCAGGCCGTCCTTGTCCTAATATTTTTCCCGAATATCTTTCCCCATAATTCCCACTGTTGGAGAAGGAATTATGGGTTGAGCAGGTTTTTATTTCAAAAGGAAGAACATGGCCAAGGGCTGCAAGATCATGGAGAGGGTGAACAGCGGGGATCACTCGTTCTCCTTCCTAAGGCAGGGATCAGCCAGAGCCTAAAGAGCTCAGCAGGTGGTTTAAAAGAGGGAAGGGAGGCACTTCTTCACCTAAAACCTAAATAAATTGTGGGACTCGTTACCTCGGGGTGGCAGAGTGGGAAAAATTTAAATAGAGGGGAAAGAGAGCACCCGTTGGAGGTTCTGAAACATCCCAAGAGCACTCCTGGCTCAGCAGGTTGCTGCACCTTTGATTGGTGGGACAGGGAAGGATTCCACAACGTTTTTGTTGATCTGTCTCTGTAAGAATCCAGCACTGCTCTGTGCTCCAGGCTGGATCATCTTCCACTCTGACATTCTGATATTCCTTGGTCGTCAAGAGATGGAGGAGGTGGTGGGACTCCCGTGGAGATGAGGAACGGGGTGGGTTTGCTGAGCTGTCCCTGCAAATCTCCAGCTCTGCCTCTCAGTCCGTGAAGCTGAGCTCAGAGTGGGGAAATTCAGGATTTTTTGGGGAGAATCACAGGATTTTTTGGGGAGAATCACAGGATTTTGCTGCTTAGGCTTTACATCTCCAATTGATCTTGCCTGGCTTTGCTCAAACCCTACAAACCCCCTGTAGGGGGTTTCTCCAAACTGCCTTTGCTCCCCACATCTCCCTGCCTGCGTTCCTGTATTTCCCCTGCACAGGGAGCCGAATAAAAAGCTGCCTCGAGACCTACTCATTTAATGCCTGAATTAGTTCAATTTTCTCTGCCCGAGGCTCCTCATTTTTTTCCACTGTCTTGCTGTCGGCCTGCTGGGAATCTCTCATTGTCCACAAAAGTTTCTCTCGTCCTCCTAAATTGATGATTTTCTCATTTTCTCCCCGAGCTCAGGTTTTTGCCTAAACATGGACTCTTTCAGAGCTAATTTCCCTTCACAGTTTGCTTAGGCACACGTGTGTGTGCACTAAAATCAGTTTCAAAATGGCTCAGATTTATTTTTAAGACGGGTTTGTTTTTTTTTTTTCTGCAGATGCCAAACGCATTGATTCCTGTCTGATTAAAAAAAAAATAATAAACCAAACCCACAGAGTATTTTCAGCATGATTTAGCGGCTCATCTACAAGGATCTTGAGTGGCTTAACTAAAATGGTTGGTGCTCACTCGCCTGTGGAAAAGGCCCTGGTGTCTTTGGATGCCCATTATTTTGTTTAACCCAAACACAATTTAATCCTGGGGAGTTAAAAAGCCAGAGTTTAGGCTGATGTCTCAAAGCTTGACTCAGTCACTACTGGGAAAAGCAGCCGAGCTCGTTATTTTTTGAAGCAAAATGTTTTTAGTGGAGCTGTCGTCTTTAAATATTTTGGGATGCAAACTTCTGGAATTGTTACTGGGAAGAAAGCTTTGCTTTTAAATTTTTTTCCCTTGTATTTTCCTTTTAAGCAGTAGAAGCATTTATCAGGTAAGCCTCAAGTGCCACAAAACATTCAATGCCAGGTCAAGGCAAACGATTTCTTTTTTAAAGACAAATAAACTGTTTTTCTTGATCCCTTGCTTAGAAGAAGTTTGGGGTTTGGATCATCCAGAATCCTATTCTTTCTTTTACTCTTTTAATTCTGGAAGAACCATCGAATCAGAAAAAACAGCGTTTGTGTGATTTCATTTAAAAAGTGAAACACTGTTTCATGGCTCTTCTGCAAAATACTTTTAAGCAGTGCTAGAAATGCCATCAGAATAGGGGTGTTCAGTGGAATTAAACAAAATCATGCTTTTTAAAGGCAGTTTAAAAACCCCAAACACAGAAAATAAGTAAAGCGATGACCTTAGGCACAGCAATAAATCCACTGCAGCAGCACAGCCAGATTCTGTTACGTGCTGGATGTGAAATGGGCTGTCTTGGGGCTCTCCACCCTGCCAAGACAGCCTGAACGAGCAGCTGGTCAGTTTTAATGCAGACAGCTCTGTCAGAAGGGCAGGGAAGGAGCTGGAGGAGCCCAGGGAGGAAATCGGACCCTGCAGGAGCTTTGTGTCCCCGTGGCAGGACAGAAGCAGTGACAGCTGCTGCTGAGATGCTGTGGCAGAGGAGATGCTGGCCTGGAGTGTTTTCTGGGAGGAAAAGGGGTTGGTTTTGTGAAGCAGGTCCTGAGATGGGCAGTCAGACCGTGCCCTACAGCTGTGGTGTGTGGGACTCCAGTTAAATCCTTTAGGATCACTCCTGATTAGGTTCTCCTTCAAATCTCTGCTCTGTCTTAAAACATCTCCCTCTGGAGACAGCAGCTACATTTCGCCCGCTCCTCTGTGCAATTCTGACTCCATCTGTGAGGACACGAGCTCAGGGAATATCTGGGCACATTGCTGTGTCCAACCTCTCAGTCCCTCGGGACGTTCCCAGTGGGCTCGAGTCGCTTTCCCTGCTGTGGCCCACCAGTCCAAACTGGGAATCTCACTGGGCACCTTTAGAAAAAGCAGGTCTAAAATGAGACAGGATAGAAATGGCTGCTGAGAAGAGGCAAAATGAGAACAGAAAACACATCACGGGACAAATATTGATTGCTCGGCCAAACCATGCCAGCAGCCAGCCAGGACATCCAACACCCAGCTCAGATATGGATGAAGGCATCACACTTCCTGATGGTGCCAGAGGTGGGACTACACCACTCGTGCCGGATAAAGAAAATTGGGGTGAAAAGAGGGCTACAAACAATTTTCCCTGAGCCTCTGAGCAGTCTGGCTTTGACAGAAAAACCCAGAGAAGTTCAGCAAGAACTGGAGCAGACATCAACTACCCTGGAAGTGTCCAAGGCCTGGTTGGACAGGGCTTGGAGCAACCTGGGATAATGGAAGGTGTCCCTGCCCATAGTTTTTAAGATGGTTTTTAAGGTTCCTTCCAACCCAAACCATGCTGGGATTTTATGATTCTCTGATCAAGCAGGCAAAGGTTTGTGGGGCTGCACGTTTGACACTACAACGCTGATCATGAGGAAAGACAACTGCAGGAAAACGAGTCCCACCACCACAAAAACATGAAGAGACGCTTCAAAGTCAGAGAGA